>CAXITT010000109.1:1000195-1032975 GCA_964033795.1 Lymnaea stagnalis | reverse complement strand
AGTAAATACAAGGAACGTGTGGAGATGCTAGCAGATAAGTGGAGGGAGAGAACCGTGTGTCGGCTAACAAAAGGTGGGGGGGGGGGCAACCCAACATAACCTAGATCAGGGTTATGTCAAATTTGTAGACGGTGTGGTGAAAGAAGAAGCAGCAGCAGGGTAACATCCGTTGTGACCGCGCATGACGTTTATTACTTCCCTGGACGCGACGGCTTTGTCATGAGAACCGCTGGGCGGCGCAAGACACTTAAAGAAATGAATGGAGGTATTCTGTTATGGTCAACAGGAGAGATTGGGGGGGGGGGGGGGTGGGGGGGCTGAAACATGAAGGCTATGTCTGGGCACTATCCAGAATCTTAAAATATTTTTCACCATCCTGACCCTTGTAAAATCGATCACACATCTTTAAAGCGTAACACACTTTAATCCCAAAATCGGTTGTATTTCTCTAAATCCTAAAATCTATTTTTAGCTCAAGTAACACCACGGTCGTAGGACGTTAACTGTGACTAAAAATACTAATTAATACACCAATGGTAGAAGGACTGCATCAGTGACTAAATATACTAATTAATACAGTTTTTGTATAAGGACGGTATCAGTGACTAAATATACTAATTAATACAGTTTTTGTATAAGGACGGTATCAGTGACTAAATATACTAATTAATACACCAATGTTATCACGCACAAGAAGATATTGTATACTATAACACTACATTAAATATACTAACAATAAAGTAGACTTCAGAAACTCTAAAAATCATCAAATAGAACTCTATTGCTTTTAATAACACAATGCTACATAAGAGACACTGGAAGAAAATTTTAATAAATCACGAGGTATAACTCTAGCAAAGGGGACGTTTCAGTGAAAAGATGTAAAAAATATCATTAATTACTATTTTTAGGTATCGGAAATAGACAATTTAATATTAGAACTCACTGTTAAGTCCATCACCCTTTATGTTAATTTCGGATTGATTTAGACATTTGAATAGGGAAATTCCACTCGTCATGCAAATACAATTCATTTCACATCTCATGTCTAGCCTCAATACTGGGTCAAGTGGACCGCAATGAACAAAATAATAGAGGGGAAAGAGGCGTTTTATAATGGTCTTAAGAAACTATTGCTATTAGGGCTATAAGGGCCCCTGTCGTATTGAACTGAAGTAGGTCACTGAGGGGACAAATGGACAGAATCGATAGGCAACGTGTCACTGACTCCACAAACAAAACGTGTTTCACACGAGGTTGGCCCAAGGGCGAGTCCACCTCAGCTTTCTTATAGGACACGTCCAAAAGGTCAAAGGTCGGACCTTATATTTGATATGACCGGCCCATGATGTCTGTCAACAGTTGAGCCATTTCATTTTGATCACAGCAGACTTATCATGATACGTAAAGAGGTATCCTCTTGGCGAGTGAGACATGATGACATTCTTTGGTGCGATTGAGACATAATGACAAATGACATCCGCTGGTTCTTGTGAGACATAATGACATCCCCTGGTGCGAGTGAGCCATAATGACATTATATGGTAAGAGTGAGACATAATGACATTCTTTGGTGCTAGTGAGAAAATGACATACTCTGGTTCGAGTGAGACATAATGACATCCTCTGGTGCGAGTGATACAATGACATACTCTGTTGCAAGTAATACAATGACATACTCTGGTGCAAGTAATACAATGACATCATCTGGTGCGAGATGAAAATAAAAATACTTCTGTGACACATAAAATAATTCATCAATGAAAAAAATGTCCGTCAATTAAAATGCCATTCAAATTTTAGAAATATAATGCAGTTAACTTGAAAATAAATGTTTTTTTAGCCGTTTTTTATCCAATTTAATTGTATCTGATTATTATATTTGATTGTCTTCTGTAGAAGTCATGCAATCGAAACGTACGCTGAACTTTCTATTCTTTTATTTTCAAGCCAAAATATTTGGTTAAACTTTTTATTTTCTTCCCATGGCTTGAACGCAGCACTTCAAAAAAGTATACGTACTAACTCAAAACGGATTCTTTTTTTTTGGAATCTTTTAAAACTAAATTGATTAAACGAAAACAATCTTTAAAAGTCAGTAATGTTTCATCATGCAAGCTCAATATAAAAACCGAAGTGGAAAAAGACTATAAAGCGATGTGAAATTGTGAATTTGGAGACAACCCTTTGGAGCCAACGTACGACATATTTTTGTTAATTTGTTTTCCACTTTAACAGGTGTATTACTCGCATACAATATACCAATAACTGCAATGTCCAATATTCCATTATTGCTAGCACTATTGAAATATTTAGAAATGGTACAAAGGGCTTGTTTATTGATGGTGTAAAGTTGTTCGCTAAACCGGTCTCCAAGGTGACGACCTGTCTCCCCTACGTATGATGTATCGCACTTCTAACAAAAGATCGTGTGAGTCACGTTGCAACCAACTTGTGCCAGTAAAACCATCTTCTATTCTGAATATTTCCGAAGGGAAAGTTATCTCATCAACTAACTTCAGTCACGTAGGAGGATGTGTTTCAGTGGCTAGAGGTTGCAACTGTTAGTGTTGATACGTGTTTTTTTATAGCAGGATGGTGGCTTCTAACAAGCATGTCCCTAAGGCTAGTGTCCCTCTCCGGACAGCGAGAGAGCAGATTTTTGTAGAAAATCTGGTTTGTTACAAGTTCTGCCATAATGATAGACCGGGTTTTAAGTTTGGGTGGATGAAAAGTAAAAAATAAATTGAGATCATTGTCAGAATGAGTTTGTTAAACTATTCCTACCTGGTCATACAATTAGTTCTAGTGACAGCTGCTTCTAAATTACTCTAAAGGTATAATTTATAACGGAAAAAATTCCAAAATTTTCCTCAGCATTGTTGCAATGTCGTCTTATTCTAAGCAGCTGAGAGAAAGGGATGGAATCTCGACATGACTAAGGATCGAACAATGAGTATAGCAGGAATCTGTGACAGTCTGTTGTCTTATGATAAATTAGCGTTTAGAAAATATGTTCTTGTTTGAGTAAATTTTGATGTCCCAAATATTGACGGTACTTTCAAGTATTTTTAAAGTAAATTTGATTGATATATGAACATCCATAAATGATGTTGATAAACCGCTGTAGCTGTCTTGTATCTATGCTGGCTGTTCCTACGCAATCATCAACATTATCTTTTGTATTATTCAGGGAGAGGACTGTTTAGTTTTCTATCCATAGATGTTACAAATGGTTTATAGATGAATATACATAACTAGGTCCCAATTTCGTTTCTATTGCAACCCCTGATGAGATGAAAAAAAAAAATATCAATACTTATCATCTAGTGTATATACAATGTATTACACTATGTACGTGTTACAATGTTTTAAAAGGAAAACTTAAGCCCTATGATGGTATTATTTTGTCATCCAGCTCAACATGTTAAATCAATACACTATGTACGTGGTGCACTATTTTATAAGGCAAACTTAAGCCCTATGGTATTATTTTTTTTGTCTTCCAGCTCTACATGCTAAATCAATAATACATTTTTTACATTGTTTCCGCGCCATTGAGAATGTTATCTCACCGCTCCCATTCGTGTTCTTGTCATGAACAATAAAATAGATGGTAGGTACGATAGGGAACCATTTCATTACAAATGCTATGAGACATAACGAAGAGAAAACATTTTAAAACATAATATTTCAAATACATATTACACTTTCAAATAACGTGGAATAAGCTATTAAAAAATATTTAAAAAGAAAATCACGAAACACCATCGAATACTGTAAACCCTTACAGAGAGAACATTCCTGACATGCAGACGAATGGATAATTTGACAATGTAAAGGTAATGTTTCTGATCGTGAAGAGATAATTATCTAGCAATGCTACAGTTTCTGGCATGGTGCCAGGAAGTAATTGCGCCACTTGGCCAAAGTAATATTATAAACATCTATTACTTAAATTCCTCCCACCACCTATTCCTCTAACCAGATGTTATATGCTTGAAATGACCGGCTACACAGAAATAAAACTAGGTTTTTAAAATCCCCGATTACTGCCTTCCTCTCATCAACTCCTAGTCTTTGCCTACTGCCTTCCTCTCATCAACTCCTAGTCTTTGCCTACTAACTTCCTCTCATCAACTCCTAGTCTTTGCCTACTGCCTTCCTCTCATCAACTCCTAGTCTTTGCCTACTGCCTTCCTCTCATCAACTCCTAGTATTTCCCTACTGCCTTCCTCTCATCAACTCCTAGTCTTTTCCTACTGCCTTCCTCTCATCAACTCCTATTCTTTCCCTACTTTACACAGAAATAAAACTGGGTTTTTAAAATCCCCGATTACTGCCTTCCTCTCATCAACTCCTAGTCTTTGCCTACTGCCTTCCTCTCATCAACTCCTAGTCTTTGCCTACTAACTTCCTCTCATCACCTCCTAGTCTTTGCCTACTGCCTTCCTCTCATCAACTCCTAGTCTTTGCCTACTGCCTTCCTCTCATAAACTCCTAGTATTTCCCTACTGCTTTCCTCTCATCAACTCCTAGTCTTTGCCTACTGCCTTCCTCTCATCAACTCCTAGTCTTTGCCTACTGCCTTCCTCTCATCAACTCCTAATCTTTGCCTACTGCCTTCCTCTCATCAACTCCTAGTCTTTTCCTACTGCCTTCCTCTCATCAACTCCTAGTCTTTGCCTACTGCCTTCCTCCCATCAACTCCTAGTCTTTTCCTACTGCCTTCCTCTCATCAACTCCTAGTCTTTGCCTACTGCCTTCCTCTCATCAACTCCTAATCTTTGCTAATGCCTTCCTCTCATCAACTCCTAGTCACTCAATCTTGCTTCCCCCCATCAACACCTAATCCTTGCCTCTTGCCTTCCTCTCATCAACTCCTAGTCCCTCTCTATTGCCATATTCTTATAAATTATAGAAAAAATCATCCACTAATCCAAACTCTTTAACTGACAGCCTGACATAAACTGGACGACTGAGAATAATGGGTGTCTGGATGGCGGAAACAATGGGTGTCTGGATGGCGGGAAAAATGTGTGTCTGGACGGAGGAAACATTGGGTGTCTGGATGGCGGGATTAATGTGTGTCTGGATGACGCAAACAATGGTTGACTGGATGGCGGAAATAATGGGTGTCTGGACGGAGGAAACAATAGGTGTCTGGATGGCGGGAATAATATGTGTCTGGATGAAGGAAACAATGGGTGTCTGGATAGCGTGTATAATGGGTGTCTGGATGGCAGAAATAATGGGTGTCCGGATGCGGGAATAATCTGTGTCTGGATGAAGGAAACAATGGGTGTCTGGATAGCGGGAATAATGGGTGTCTGGATGGCGGAAATAATGGGTGTCCGGATGCGGGAATAATGTGTGTCTGGATTGCGGAAATAATAGGTGTCTGGATGGCGGGAATAATGTGTGTCTGGATGAAGGAAACAATGGGTGTCTGGATGGCGGAAATAATGGGTGTCCGGATGCGGGAATAATGTGTGTCTGGATTGCGGAAATAATGGGTGTCTGGATGGCGGGAATAATCTGTGTCTGGATGAAGGAAACAATGGGTGTCTGGATAGCGGGAATAATGGGTGTCTGGATGGTGGAAATAATGGGTGTCCGGATGCGGGAATAATGTGTGTCTGGATTGCGGAAATAATGGGTGTCTGCATGGCGTAAACAATTGGTGTCTGGATGGCGGAAACAATGGGTGTTTGGATGGCTGAAACAAAGGGTGTCTGGAGGGCGGAAAAAATGGGTTTCTGGATGGCGGAAACAATGCGTGTCTGGATGGCGGAAATAATGGGTGTCTGGATGGCGGAAATAATGGGTGTCTGGATGGCGGAAATAATGGGTGTCTGGATTGCGGAAATAATGGGTGTTTGGACAGTGGGAATATTGGATGTTCAGACTCCTGGGAATGACGAGTGTCCCGGTGGCTGGGGGTAAAGAGTGGGCTGAACGGCTGGGAATGATGAGTGTCTGGACGGCTAAGCTTGATGAGTATCTAGACGGCCGGGAATGATAGTGTCTGAACGGCCAAGGTAATCCTATTACGATGACTCAAAGCCACCTAGACAGCTCCTAGGGCGGGTGGCGCGTGTTTTCTCGCTCACCACTAAGTAAACTGTTGTAAAAATTCAATAGTTATTTCGGAATCGGAAAACTCATCCTTGCGGCTCCAGAAAAAAAAAAAAAATATATATATATATTTAGGTGCGTGCACCTCAGGAAGTGAATGTGACACTGAGACATGGAGTCGGCGATGATTTAAACTTGAATTCCAAGACCATCGAGTTTGGGATCTCCCACACCGACTAATTGAATTGACATGGGCTTTCAATTGTGGCAGCTGAAGTATTTGGCATTTCAAATTTGGCGGCTGGAAGGCATGTGATTTCAAATAATTTGGCTGAAATCGGAGAATGGAGTAAATAAAAAATGGCAAAAAAAATACTATTAATTGTTTGAATACAACATTTTGTTAAAAAAATTGTAATTTAAAAATGAATTTGAATATGAAGGCAAGGTTAATGTTCATCCTAGATGCACACTCTGAAATAGGTTGCCAAAATGGTATCTGATGTTTATGGCGTTCAAATGGTTTCTATGAACTTTTCAAAAAGATACTAAAGTTAATGTCCACGAAATATTTTTACTGCCCTTTTTACATTCTTCTCTCCATTCAATAGTTTCTTTACATTAAAGACATTTTATGATGAACTGATCTGACTTCAGGAGCCTGTACGTCGAGGCGTTAAATATTGAACTAATCTGACTCCAGAATTCTGTACGTCACGATATTTAATAACAGAAACGTTAGTCTCTCCCTCCAGGCTTTAGATCTAAAAACTATTTTCAGGCAAGCAAGTCACCAATTCTAGCGTTTTTTCTAGGATGTTACAGTTTAGTGCAGTTTAACGTAAAGAAAAAAAACAAATTTAAATAAAACACATTGGGAACACGATTGATTTATTTTGGGAACCTCAAAGACACCTCTGTTTCTTGTCGTA
This sequence comes from Lymnaea stagnalis, assembly GCA_964033795.1. Classification (NCBI taxonomy): domain Eukaryota; kingdom Metazoa; phylum Mollusca; class Gastropoda; family Lymnaeidae; genus Lymnaea; species Lymnaea stagnalis. The sequence goes on along the minus strand of CAXITT010000109.1, from coordinate 1,025,965 downwards.
CTTCTATTTGTTCTTTTCGCTGAAGAAGGCTCTAAGTCGAAACGTACACATCTTATAGTCCTGTCTTTTGATTCAAGCTTCAACGTACCTTGCTCTACTGTTTCAGTCTTGTTAATTAGCTCAACATTTTTTTAAAAATTGCAATTATTTTCTTTTTTTTTTTTTTTTTTGTTGTTATTCTTGTCGTCAAAGTCACCAATCAAATCTTCGTTATTCTTTTCGTCAAAGTCAACAATCATGTCTTCGTTATTTTTTTCGTCAAAATCACCAATCATGTCTTTTTTTTTTTTTTTTTTTTTTTTTTTTTTTTTTTTTATAATTTTTATTTTTTTTTTTTTTTTTTTTTTTTTTTGTTGTTATTCTTGTCGTCAAAGTCACCAATCAAGTCTTCGTTATTCTTGTCGTCAAAGTCAACAATCATGTCTTCGTTATTCTTGTCGTCAAAGTCACCAATCATGTCTTTGTTTCTCTCAAGTTGAAGAAACTTTGCTTATGAAATAAATGCTAGTAAACCGCATCAATTCTTTTACTTGGAAAGAAAAAAAAAATATTGAAAACATACAGAAAGACATGACATGTACATAGTGTAGGACCAAAAGATGTGCAAGAAAAACAACAATGTATGAATACGCGAGACAGGGAATTTTCTCTGCTTTATGGTGCAGTGACCACATCGATTCAAAATACAGCAACTCCATGATATTAATATTTGATGAAAAAAAAGTGCTCAGCCATGAACAATCTCTCCTACTCCTTGTTCAATCAAAGCGAAAAAGAGGAGCATGGGGTGTGGAGCAGTGCTGTGGAGCAGTAATGGCGTCTTCACTAACGGCACTTTGAATTGCTTTCAGCTAAATCAATAATCAAAACAATAGTGGGAAAGTTGGACGTTGCGATTTCATCAAGGTGAAATACTTCAGAGTAAAGAATCCTGCGGCGATCCAAACATCTTAGTAGGAAACGAGCGAAACAAAGTATGGGGGAAACTGGAGAAAAAAAGAAGGAAGCAACAAAAGAACGAACATGTCTGCAAGAAGCATCGTCAGCAAACAAACGACAGTAAAAAAAAAAGATTGTATTCGATTTTGAGTGAATGATTATTTCGAGTCAACTCCCTTCAAACAAATACTTTTAAAAATAAATAATATGCCACAACTGAAGATTTATTTTATATTGCAGATCTAAATAGCTATTATGTCAACCACCTTTTCGGGTTGCCAGTTTAAATTAAAACTATAGCGTCGAGCTGCGAAAAAATATTCTTAGCCCGACCAGCAAAAATTAATACGAAAAAATCGACAAAATCCCAAAGATGGAATCCCATTGGCCGAATCCAGAGATGGAGAAAGTCGCATGTTTGTGTTGCCTAGAACTAACGGTCAATGTTGATTTGTCCCGGCCGTCTCTTTTGGAATCAATACGCACGGTCCCGGTAATTATCGATGAAATAACGGCATTGTTCGCGGTCTCTTGCGTGGAATTAATGACCTGCGGTTATTGGAAGAAACTTGAAATAGTTTAGACGTCTGCTCCACGAAAAAGAGTCTGCAATTGAAACATGTGTTTAGCGAATCGATTACCATAGCCTGGGTATTGGTTACGCCATTACGAAAATCAATGTTTGAAAAAAACTGTCTGTTTTTTTTTTGTTTTACTGTCTTAAATTGAAGTGCACCAAGCAGTTCAGAAATTGTGGAGTCAAGAGTAAAGTATGGGTAAGTTTCAGATAGATTTCCTTTCCTTTTTTTTGCCGACAACCTTTAGGTTTCAAGTCAAACGATATTTCATGTAGTCGTAGGCAAAGTCTGGAGGAGTTGAGGCAAAATATGACCGTAATGATGAAGGATCCAAAAATGAGACGCTTCATTGCAAACTATACAAAAACAAATGCTTAGGATCATAATTTATATAGTCCAAACAACAGCTCTATATTCAAAATATTCCTATATCAACACTATTGCTATATCCAGAACGTCCTAAATCCACAAGATTCAGTTTCTATTTATAATGGTTTTAAGATACAAACTGTTAGCTGATTCCTCCTCAGCAACAATGAGTCGCGTCCCCACAGTGGTAACTTACTGAAATTGAATCCTTATGATCAGCACGTATACCTTACCTCACGTTCTTACTTCAGCAAAAACAACACTCTATCACTCACCATCACCCAGCGTTCACCCTGCGTACGATGCAAACAACGAACACCTTTCATGACTTAAGTGCAGGTGGGTCGTCCCAGTAATGTGTTCTTAAATCAATTACTCATGTTTTATGTATGTTCTGGTGTTTGTATTTATATTGTTTGAACGATGCATTCGAGAGTATGTGATTCATAATTAATGATCTCATCATTTTTTTAAAATTTGTAATATTTTTTTTTAAAAGTTGGTAGCTCTTTGCTTGATAATGAAAATGTTAACCACATGTCTATATTTTGACAACCACCATCCCGGTGATGACAAGGTTTCAGTTGATGCGTAACAAGTAGGAAGTGCAATCCATTAGGTCGCACCCATTTTGAAGTGCAACAGATAATAATTTATAAGAATAGATTGTTTCGTTATTTTATGTAGTGTGATGATGATTGTTGACGTCATGCGCAGAGGGACAGATTCGAATGGTCAAGAAGTTCTCTAGCATCTTATATAGAATTTTTTTTAAGTTACATCATATTGAATAGGAGCAACTAATGTTTATCTGTTTGGATTATAGAGTAAGTGAGACCATGACGATTATTATATTCTATTTTGGATACCCATTTTATATTGTGAATCTTCATGTCAACGTAAATAGAAGTGACATGATGAAGAGATTATCTGCATTATCTCGTGCTTTCATAGCAATTGCTCCAATACTTTTTAATTATTAATATAATAGCCACCAAACCCTAATAATAACACTGGTTACGTGTCAGTTATAAGTATGACAAGAGGAGATGTGTTGCATGTAGCACTGCCCAGTTAAAATGAATACAAGATTGATTTAGAATCGACGAGCAACGTAAATTATAATCGAAATAATTGAAACATGTCCCCAGAGCGAACGAATTACTTGTAAATTGTGCACACAAAAATTCTTCAAAACAAGTTTTCCTATGAAGTCAACATAAGATAAATTGCAATGTGTGACCATAAGGAGCACACAAGGACTGTGATCAATAGGATTATACATGAAGAGTAACCAACAGGATCGCACAGGAAGTGTGACCGATAGGATCAAGCATGAGAGTGACCAATAGGATCACACAGGAAGGTGGACCAATTGGATCACACAGGATGTGTGCTCTTCGACCAATAGGATCAATCAGGAAGTGTGCAGTGTCCCCACTAGGATCACACAGGAAGTATGCTCTGTGACTAATAGGATCAGGCAGAGACTGCGACCAATACGATCACACAGGAAGTGCGCTCTGAGGCGAAACCAAAACAGCTATATATTTCAATAAATTTATGACTTTTTTATGCTACCACTTATCGATTTTGCACCGATTCTGCCACAAGCATGTTTTATTCAGGATACACTAATGTGACAGCATACTGTAATAACAAGATGGCAAAGTGCCGTACTTTCAAGATGATACTCTACTTAAGTATGCGTGAGTGCCACTCTCTGAAAGCCCGACATAACATACATTCCAGGAACGGCAAGAACGATGAACAATGTTTTCTCAATACGACCCATCATAAATAGATGTCTGATTTATGATACTCTAATGACGCCACATGTGTTATAAAGACATCTTGAGATTCTAGAATGATGCCATTTAAATTCTTCTGTTCCTTAAATCATTTCAAGAATTCATTGCACATCTTTTTCACCTGTATTTAAAACGGCAAAAAAAGTCTGATATCAAACAGTTTGAGGATATCAGATTAAAAATTGGAGCAGCAATGTTTGGCGAGAACAATCGCTTCGCATCGGTGTAAATGAAAACATTCCATACGAAATTTCATAAAGATGTTAACGGGAATGCAGATTTGTTTTACTTCTAGTAACGTTAAGAGTATTTTTGAAACAGGTGGGTTTTTTTTTATACTTCACAAAGATTTTAAAAAAAAAAACCAAAAAAAACCAACCTAGTTGCACCTTGACGGTACTAGAAAGCCGTTAAATCTCGTCCAGGAACTACTTTTATTTATTAGGCTTTCATTTCATAATTAATTAATTCTAAGAATGTCGGACTGCGATAAAACTTTTCAAGAGTATCAATTTACTGAAACACAAACCCTTTGGTTAAATGAAGCAATTTAGGTTTACCTTTTATAAGAATTACACAGAAAGCAAAGATTTAGACGAATGCCTTCATCTATAAAAAAAAACAAAACAACAGAACATACGTGAACGAAAAAAAAAGAATAAGAATGGGCACAAATCCATAACGAAAACAACACTCAGAAGAACGAAAAGGAACTGCATGGAAGTAAAACTAAAAAAAATCAACAGGAAAAGGCACAACAGCTTTGCAGATTTGTGCATTTGAGCATTCTCGAAAGTAAAAAAACAATAAAACAAAAAAAACAAAAACAAACAACTATTCATACATCTGTCTTGCCGAAAGTTTAATGATCGTCAGTGGCATTACATTTTAACCATTGCCTTGTATTAAATAAGTCTTTGCCCTGTATTCAGTGAAACCATTCCACGTATTAAGTAAACCCAGTCTATGTCATCAGTGAAACCATTCTATGTGATCATTGAAACCGTTCCGTGTATTAAATAAAACTCTGCCCTGTATTCAGTAAAATTATCCTATGTATTCAGTGAAACAATTCTATTTATTCAGTGAAACCATTCTATGTAATCAGGAAAGCACTGTATGTAATCAGTGAAACCAACCCGTGTATTTTGTCAAAGTACCCCACGTATTCTGTACAATCATTCATTTGTCTGACCAGCCAGCCCACTGATCAATGCCCTACACCCTCTATTGCTCCACTCGCTAGATCATTGTGTCCGGACCTTGTGAGGTCCACTTGTAAGGCATGTGACTGAAGTGGCTGAGATCCCACCACCACCAAGGTCATCGGTTGGTCTGATCTTGTATTGTACGTGGTTGTCGTATACATGTGATTTACATCCCAGACACCGTCTGGGGTACAGTAATGGGGTGGTTAATAGGGACCAATTATGTTGTGTGGCGTGAGATTCACTGAAAAGAAATCTTGCCTTTTACCAGTTCAGTTGTTATTCTATTGATTGGGCTCTTAAGCCTTGCAATAGTAGATGACTGAACAACTCTCAAATTTATTTAATTTAAGCTATTGATTTATGTCTAATAAATGTGTTACGTTGTTATAATGACGCTTTATGACATTTTAGGTAGGAGCGGTTGTGTTGTGGGACGTGTCCAATTGTTTTGATTTAAATGTGTTCATCAGTTTTGACAATGACAACTAAAAGGGTAGGCCATATGACTGCAGGGCTGTAAGACAGGATGTTAGAAAAGCTGTAACAACAACAAGATAACAAGACTTCAACAACAAGAAGATAACAAGGCTGTAACAACAAGATATCAAGACTTTAACAACAACAAGATAACAAGACTTTAACAACAAGAAGATAACACGACTGTAACAACAAGATAACAAGACTTTAACAACAAGAAGATAACACGACTGTAACAACAAGATAACAAGACTTTAACAACAAGAAGATAACGCGACTGTAACAACAAGATAACAAGGCTGTAACATCAAGATAACAAGGCTGTAACAACAAGATAACAAGGCTGTAACAACAAGATAACAAGGCTGTAACAACAAGATAACAAGGCTGTAACAACAAGGCTGTAACAACAAGATAAAACTAAAAGTTTCCGAATAGTAGATCAATCAATTCATTCCAAACTAAGAAATAATTTAAAAGAATTATCATTAAAACTACCGATAACACTCTTTCCGCTGGTAGTTAACTATACTTGGGATTGTACGATAACTGTTATACATTTTTTTTCTAATAACTGCTTTTGTATTAAAAATATCCAACAATAATATATATATAAATATATATATATATATATATATTTTTTTTTTAAAAGACAACACAACCCTGAACTTGTGTGACCCAACAATAGTCAGTTACTCGTTGTGACACTTATTTTTAAAAAATTTCACCTGATAAACTCAAGAATTTCATGTCTGTCCATAATTGAGTCACGTTATTCATTCTTAGATCAATGATAACGGAATATTCTTGTAACACTTGGAAATGGTAACGTTAGGAAATTGTAACAATGAATATTGCATCATGGAGATATTGTCAATCAGGCAATTGTAGAGAAGGGCTAATGTAAAAAAAACCAGGACATTACCCAGAGAACCCTGATATTGATTATTCTATTCACATTGAGGTAATTAAAGTTGACTTTCAGGTTCAACTTTGGGAGACGCTGTAGGTCAAAGAGGGGTCAAGTACAGAATGTTTTACTAGGCTCTGGGCGTTTAAGAAGCTAGCTAGACATTTTCTTCAATATCTTTACAAACTTCCAACACAGACCAATTTTTTTTTCGTACATAACTTTACAAATTTAAAACTTTATTCATACTTCAATTATCACTTTACAAACCTCAACAATTTCATTTTATCGTTTTAGTCAATAGCGTGTTTTGAATATTTTCCCGTCTCAGGGAAACTCTGCATCTCAGAGATATTCTGTATATTTTCCCGTTTCATGTAACCGCCCCCCCCCCCCAAAATGACGTTTTTTTCCCGTTAAGGAACGACCGTGAACTTCAAGAAATATATACATTTAAACATTCTGTAACAAAATGAACGATCAGCATTCTTACAAGTAGTTTAACAATGCGGGATATTTATCCTCGGCCAATGACAATGTTAAAGCAAGTCAATTGTCTTAAAGATATTTGGCTGGGCATAACGTGACATTTCCTACTGTATCAGGAGCCGTACAAAAAAGAAGAAAAAACCACATGTGTTTTCCTTCTCAAACACTTTTTATATTAGTTTGTACACTGGTAATAAGGTTGCAATCAGTTTAGCCCCCTACCCTCCAAAAAAAAAAAAAAAAAAAAAAAAAAAAGAAAGAAAAAAATAAAAAAAAAAAAAAAAAAAAAAAAAAAAAAAAATAAAGAAAAAAAAAATGGAAGAAAAAAAAAAAAAAAAAAACCACACGAAAACGCCGAACGTGTCGACAGGAAGCTTTCGTCAGCAAGCAACAAATCGTAAAAAAAAAAAGATTTCAATTTTTAAAAAAAAGTAACAGCTGAAATTTAGTATCAGAGAGGGCAGCAATGGGATGGTGTTAGCTTGCGTTAGTTTGATAACAGCCATGGGTTATTAAAATAATATTAGATCTTTATTTGGATCGAAATAATGTAATCGTGTTCTGATGACACTGCACATAACCATTTTTCAACGCATGGAAATATGTTCTTACGCAGACAATATCATGAAAACCTGCACGCTTTAACAACAACACGCCTGACGCATTGTCAAGCACAAAAATTTGCCAAACATACACCATAACACCTCACCCACCCCGAAGACTGATTGTCTGATTTCGTAACAGCTGGTTGAGCAATCTGGTGTATCCGAATATTTTATAAATAGCTGCAAATATGATACAGAATGTAATTATTCATTTAGTTAAATAAAACAAAATCATAATTTACATTTAAATTTATATATGACATAAATTTTACTTACACATTGGTGGAGCGAACTGAGAATGCACACACAGAATCATGTTTACTACTTTTTTGAATTAGGCTCTGAGTGAGCTTAAATTAGCGCAAGGCGTATTGAGTCAGCTGTATGATTGCACCCACCAAAAAACATTAATAAAACATCGCTATAAAAATAAATTAAATTCATGTTTTCAGATTGTCATTTCTGCGCACACCTGTGTATCCACATTAACGTGCGCCCGGGTGGTCCGGTGTCCATGGTTCATTTGCTCTCATTCAATCATTGGCATGCAGTTTGATCTGAGTGGATTTACAACACTACATTCCATCCACATCCGGAAAGGCACAGCCCGTACTCAAATGAAGAGGGTGAATGTGAAGTTGGAAACATGGCTTCGAAACATGGAATGGAAGCGCAGATTGGAAACATAAATTGGAAAGGTGGGTTGGAAACATAGAAAGTTGACATGGATTGGAAACATGGACTAGAAATGTGGATTTGGAAAATTTTTTTGAGTAACATAAACTGGAAAAGTGGATTTTAAACATGGGTTGAAAACATGGATTGAAAATATGGATTGTAAAAATGGATTGGAAACATGCATAGATTTGTTTGTTTGGCATAATTTATAGCAATCACTTCACCAAACAGATACAATCAGTGCTTAATGTATTTACAAAACAACAAAAATAATAAGATGTTTCTTAACTCTGAAAAATATAAAATAATTTTCAAATTGTGTAGTTCAAAAAAAAAGGAAGTTAAGATCTATCTAGCCTATGATAATAGTCATCTATTGATGGAGTCAGTGGATGATGCTATTCGTTTACAAGATTGTGTCAAATCAGACGTACTACGCATGTCTTCGTGAGTACAACATCTACAGCCACCAAGTGACTTTTCCAAGCATCTTTGCCACTTCAATACTTTCTTTCAATGTTTCACACCGTCACAACGTTAGGCCCTTTAAAAATCTGATGGTTTCCTGTATCCATTTGGTGATAAAGGCCCACATATTAGAGGCTCTCTGTATCCATTGGGTTATAAAGGCCCACATATAATTTGCTCCCTATATACATATGGGTAGAAGGGCCCACAAATAAAAGGCTCCCCGCATTGATAGACGTAGAAGGGCCCACATCATGGCTCACATCACACCTGAATTTTAATTCTTAGAAAATATTTGTATACAAAATACGTTTATCTTCAGATGTCCAGTTGTATTATAAGTTTATATACCACCACCCCCCCCCCGACTTTTTCATCTCACATTTATGTTTTGATATCAACCGAAGCCCAAACGAGTATTCCGGTCAACTTTATGCGATATTTATCACATTTATGTTTTGATATCAACCGAAGCCCAAACGAGTATTCCGGTCAACTTTATGCGATATTTATCACATTTATGTTTTGATATCAACCGAAGCCCAAACGAGTATTCCGGTCAACTTTATGCGATATTTATCACATTTATGTTTTGATATCAACCGAAGCCCAAACGAGTATTCCGGTCAACTTTATGCGATATTTATCACATTTATGTTTTGATATCAACCGAAGCCCAAACGAGTTATCCGGTCAACTTTATGCGATATTTATTTCTGGATAAGGTTTTTCAAACCGCGAAAATATTCTCTCCACACCACCCTCCTCAAAATGAATACTGAATTGAAGAATGTTTTTTATTCAGTCCTCGTCTGTCTTTTCTCAGATTACAAAAAGTGTGCTTAACTATATAGGAATGGAATTAACCTCAACAACAAGGAACTAACCTTCACATTGAACAAACCTCAACCTGGAATAAACATTAACATGGAATTAACCTTAACCTGGAATTAACCTAAAACTGGAATTAACCTTAACCTGGAATTAACTTTAACCTAGAATTAACCTTAACATGGAATTAACCTTAACATGGAATTAACCTTAACATGGAATTAACCTTAACCTTGAATTAACCTTAACATGGAATGAACCTTAACATGGAATGAACCTTAACATGGAATTAACCTTAACCTTGAATTAACCTTAACATGGAATAAACCTTAACATGGAATTAACCTTAACCTTGAATTAGCCTTAACATGGAATTAACCTTAACATGGAATTAACCTTAACATGGAATTAACCTTAACATGGAACTAACCTTAACATGGAATTAACCTTAACCTTGAATTAACCTTAACATGGAATTAACCTTAACATGGAATTAACCTTAACCTTGAATTAACCTTAACATGGAATTAACCTTAACATGGAATTAACCTTAACATGGAACTAACCTTAACGTGGAATTAACATTAACGTGGAATTAACATTAACCTTTAATTAACCTTAACATGGACTTAACCTTAAGGTGGAACTATCCTTAACCTTGAATTAACCTTAACCTTGAATTAACCTTAATATGGAACTAACCTTAACATGGAATTAACCTTAACATGGAATTAACCTTAACCTTGAATTAACCTTAACATGGAACTAACCTTAACATGGAATCAACCTTAACCTTGAATTTACCTTAACATGGAACTAACCATAACATGGAATTAACCTTAACATGGAATTAACCTTAACCTTGAAATAACCTTAACATGGAACTAAATTTAACATGGAATTAACCTTAACATGGAATTAACCTTAACCTGGAATTAAGTGTTTACTTAACAAACCATTGAATTATTTTGTGTAGTTTTGTGCCACCTCCTATGCACATGACTTTCTCACTGGGTACAACGCTCCCATCTACAGAGTAATCGAGCCAACAAAATCCAATGTTGTTTCTATACATTTTGTTTATCTGTGGACGTTCAGATCCTAACAACAGGTTTGGTAGCACTAACTACACCTGAAGCATTATATATTGCATCTCCTACATCCATCTTCGTTTCTATACCATGTACCGCCATATAATCTACAGCAGCTTGTTGGGATTTTCGGACCATAAGCCACAGCAACCTCACCTTCTATAGGTATAATGCCACTAATAAATCAACCTCAGATTCTATTGGTATAATGCCACTAATAAATCAACCTCAGCTTCTATTGGTATAAGGCCCCTAATAAATCAACCTCAGCTTCTATGGGTATAATGCCCCTAATAAATCAACCTCAGCTTCTATAGGTATAATGCCACTATTAAATCAACCTCAGCTTCTATAGGTATAAGGCCACTACCAACGTCAACCACAGCTTCTGTAGGTGTAACCCCACCACCTACTCCAACCACAGCTTCTGTAGGTGTAACCCCACCACCTACTCCAACCACAGCTTCTATAGCTACACAGACACTATCTACACCAGTGAAAGATTCTTTAGGTGTAACGTCACTACCTACACCAACTACTATTCCGTCCCGATAACCTAAAGACAGCCAATTCTAAGAGAACACTGCAATAAGCTAGGATGTGGCCCGGGGGGCGTATCTCATTCTATAAATACTCGGGGGATTCAGCTGAACTTATTATGAGGGGATGTTGAGGGGATGTGAGTTCCATGTTTCATAGTCTGGCCCCGGTGTATTAGGCATATACTTGATACGTTTCAATGGTTCCTAGACTCGACTTACTATAATCAACAGAGTCAAACATAAAATGCCATAAATTCTCAATCAAATGGTTATCTTCACGATTACATTTTCAAAAACAATCGAGCCGAACAAATATAGACCTTCCAAAATAAATAAGTGATTAGATGAACCAAATTTAATAAAAAGGTAACTGTATTTCAATTAAGAAGTGTAAATTGTCACTGTTTATGTCTATAGCATACATCTTTACCATGAGAAAACCTAAACGAAGGGTGTTGACATGTCGAGTAAGACAACATTGCCGTTTCATATTCGACAACTATGTCCTAAAACTGGTCTATAAGGCCACAGCGTTTGAAACTGTGATCTATTCATATATACCACAAAACAATTGATTGCTCTTTGACCGTAGTGTGCACTGATTGAAATGACGTCAATCAATAACAGTGTCATGGAATGTTTTATTACTTGTCTTTTATCGAGCACTGCGCACAGCCGTAAGAGCATTGTTGTGTGTCGAATCGTATGTGCTGACAATGACAATAAATTCAACGCGGAAAGACAGCTGTTATAGTGTTTGACAATATATACATATATACGATAACGCACGTGACCAGCGGTGTCCCATCTATTAGACAATAAGTGTAACGGATCCTTCTGCCGCGACTAATATTTCAGGACGTGGTCCCCCAGACTGCGGCATACAGGTAAATGACGTTAAGTATTATCATCTCCAGTGGGAGTCATTTGGGATTATAAAGTCAATACAGACGAAGCCATGAGCGACGACTAATTTCCAATTCAAATTTCAAAGGGGTTGACGAGCGTCGCAGCATGGGGCAATTTTTCAAAAAGGAAAAAAGGAAGTTTGTTAAAGCGTCCAAATAAAAAGGTTTGCTATTATAACAACACACTATTTTCTACTTCAGGCACACATAACAACAATAACAACAACAACAACAGGATTTCCTTCTAATCCGAATATTAAAAAGCTGACCTGAGCTACGTAGATTATTTATTGCAATCTTTGCCTTTAAAAAAAAACGAAAAAAAAAAAAAAATGGAAAACTCCTCAACCATTTCAGTCACAGATCCTACAGCACAGCAATGCAAATGGTTGAATTGACGTTGCGAAAGGAAATGATGTTTTAGCTGGGGTATTGTGTCGGATGTTGTAGTTTGGTAGCGCATGCGTATAGCATCCATGAGCGTGACAAGAGTTAGAGTTCACTTTTGCGGCCATGGGCAGGGCCACTATTTAGATAAAACCCTTACATCCATGGGCAGGGCACTAGTTAGATCAATCCAATACATCCATGGGCAGGGCACTAGTTAGATAAATCCATTACATCCATGGGCAGGGCACTAGTTAGATAAATCCATTACATCCATGGGCAGGGCACTAGTTAGATAAATCAGTTACATCCATGGGCAGGGCACTAGTTAGATAAAGCCCTTACATCCATGGGCAGGGCACTAGTTAGATAAATCCATTACATCCATGGGCAGGGTACTAGTTAGATAAATCCATTAAATCAATGGGCGGGGCATTAGTTAGAAAAATCCGTTACATCCATGGGCAGGGCATTAGTTAGATAAATCAGTTACATCTATGGGCAGGGCACTAGTTAGATAAAACTCTTACATCGATGGGCAGGGCATTAGTTAGATAAATCCGTTACATCCATGGGCAGGGCACTAGTTAGATAAAACTCTTACATCCATGGGCAGGACATTAGTTAGATAAAACTCTTACATCCATGGGCAGGGCATTAGTTAGATAAATCCGTTACATCCATGGGCAGGGCATTAGATAGATAAATCCGTTACATTCATGGGCAGGCCATTAGTTAGATAAATCCGTTACATCCATGGGCAAGGCATTAGTTAGATCAATCCGTTACATCCATGGCCAGGGCACTAGTTAGATAAAACTCTTACATCCATGGGCAGTGCACTAGTTAGATAAATCAGTTACATCCATGGGCAGGGCACTAGTTACATAAAACTCTTACACCCATGGGCAGGACATTAGTTAGATAAAACTCTTACATCCATGGGCAGGGCATTAGTTAGATAAATCCGTTACATCCATGGGCAGGGCACTAGTTAGATAAAACTCTTACATCGATGGGCAGGGCATTAGTTAGATAAATCCGTTACATCCATGGGCAGGGCACTAATTAGATAAAACTCTTACATCCATGGGCAGGACATAAGTTAGATAAATCCGTTACATCCATGGGCTGGGCATTAGTTAGATAAATCTGTTACATCCATGGGCAGGGCACTAGTTAGATAAAACTCTTACATCGATGGGCAGGGCATTAGTTAGATAAATCCGTTACATCCATGGGCAGGGCACTAGTTAAATAAAACTCTTACATTCATGGGCAGGACATTAGTTAGATAAATCCGTTACATCCATGGGCTGGGCATTAGTTAGATAAATCAGTTACATCCATGGGCAGCGCACTAGTTAGATAAAACTCTTACATCGATGGGCAGGGCATTAGTTAGATAAATCCATTACATCCATGGGCAGGGCACTAGTTAGATAAAACACTTACATCCATGGGCAGGACATTAGTTAGATAAAACTCTTATATCCATGCGCAGGGCATTAGTTAGATAAATCCGTTACATCCATGGGCAGGGCACTAGCAAGATAAAACTCTTACATTCATGGGCAGGGTACTAGCAAGATAAAACTCATACATTCATGGGCAGGGTACTAGCAAGATAAAACTCTTACATTCATGGGCAGGGCACTAGCAAGATAAAACTCTTACATTCTTGGGCAGGGCACTAGTTACATAAATCCGTTACATCCATGGGCAGGGCACTAGTTAGATAAAACTCTTACATCCATGGGCAGGACATTAGTTAGATAAAACTCTTACATCCATGGGCAGGGCATTAGTTAGATAAATCCGTTACATCCATGGGCAGGGCACTAGTTAGATAAAACTCTTACATCCATGGGCAGGACATTAGTTAGATAAAACTCTTACATCCATGGGCAGGGCATTAGTTAGATAAATCCGTTACATCCATGGGCAGGGCACTAGTTAGATAAAACTCTTACATCCATGGGCAGGACATTAGTTAGATAAAACTCTTACATCCATGGGCAGGGCATTAGTTAGATAAATCCGTTACATCCATGGGCAGGGCACTAGTTAGATAAAACTCTTACATCCATGGGCAGGACATTAGTTAGATAAAACTCTTACATCCATGGGCAGGGCATTAGTTAGATAAATCCGTTACATCCATGGGCAGGGCACTAGTTAGATAAAACTCTTACATCCATGGGCAGGACATTAGTTAGATAAAACTCTTACATCCATGGGCAGGGCATTAGTTAGATAAATCCGTTACATCCATGGGCAGGGCACTAGTTAGAAAAAACTCTTACATCCATGGGCAGGGCATTAGTTTGATTAATCCGTTACATCAATGGGCAGGGCATTAGTTAGATAAATCCGTTTCATCCATGGGCAGGGCATTAGTTTGATAAATCCGTTACATCCATGGGCAGGGCATTAGTTAGATAAATCCGTTAAATAATGGGCAGGGCATTAGTTAGATAAATCAGTTACATCCATGGGCAACGGCACTAGTTAGATAAAACTCGTACATCAATGGGCAGGACATTAGTTAGATAAAACTCTTACATCCATGGGCAGGGCATTAGTTAGATAAATCCGTTACATACATGGGCAGGGCAATAGTTAGATAAAACTCTTACATCCATGGGCAGGACATTAGTTAGATAAGACTCTTACATCCATGGGCAGGACATTAGTTAGATAAAACTCTTACATCCATGGACAGGGCACTAGTTAGATAAAACTCTTACATCCATGGGCAGGGCATTAGTTAGATAAATCCGTTACATCCATGGGCAGGGCATTAGTTAGATAAATCCGTTACATCCATGGGCAGGGCATTAGTTAGATAAATCCGTTACATCCATGGGCAGGGCATTAGTTAGATAAATCCGTTACATCCATGGGCAGGGCATTAGTTAGATAAATCCGTTACATCCATGGGCAGGGCATTAGTTAGATAAATCCGTTACATCCATGGGCAGGGCATTAGTTAGATAAATCCGTTACATCCATGGGCAGGGCATTAGTTAGATAAATCCGTTACATCCATGGGCAGGGCATTAGTTAGATAAATCCGTTACATCCATGGGCAGGGCATTAGTTAGATAAATCCGTTACATCCATGGGCAGGGCATTAGTTAGATAAATCCGTTACATCCATGGGCAGGGCATTAGTTAGATAAATCCGTTACATCCATGGGCAGGGCATTAGTTAGATAAATCCGTTACATCCATGGGCAGGGCATTAGTTAGATAAATCCGTTACATCCATGGGCAGGGCATTAGTTAGATAAATCCGTTACATCCATGGGCAGGGCATTAGTTAGATAAATCCGTTACATCCATGGGCAGGGCATTAGTTAGATAAATCCGTTACATCCATGGGCAGGGCATTAGTTAGATAAATCCGTTACATCCATGGGCAGGGCATTAGTTAGATAAATCCGTTACATCCATGGGCAGGGCATTAGTTAGATAAATCCGTTACATCCATGGGCAGGGCACTAGTTAGATAAAACTCTTACATCCATGGGCAGGACATTAGTTAGATCAATCCGTTACATCCATGGGCAGGGCATTAGTTAGATAAATCCGTTACATCCATGGGCAGGGCACTAGTTAGATAAATCAGTTACATCCATGGGCAATGGCACTAGTTAGATAAAACTCTTACATCCATGGGCAGGGCATTAGTTAGATAAATCCGTTACATCCATGGGCAGGGCACTAGCAAGATAAAACTCTTACATTCATGGGCTTGGTACTAGCAAGATAAAACTCATACATTCATGGGCAGGGTACTAGCAAGATAAAACTCTTACATTCATGGGCAGGGCACTAGCAAGATAAAACTCTTACATTCTTGGGCAGGGCACTAGTTACAAAAATCCATTACATCCATGGGCAGGCACTAGTTAGATAAAACTCTTACATCCATGGGCAGGACATTAGTTAGATAAAATTGTTACATCCATGGGCAGGGCATTAGTTAGATAAATCCGTTACATTCATGGGCAGGGCATTAGTTAGATAAAACTCTTACATCCATGGGCAGGGCACTAGTTAGATAAATCCGTTACATCCATGGGCAGGGCACTAGTTAGATAAAACTCTTACATCCATGGGCAGGACATTAGTTAGATAAAACTGTTACATCCATGGGCAGGGCATTAGTTAGATAAATCCGTTACATTCATGGGCAGGGCATTAGTTAGATAAATCCGTTACATCCATGGGCAGGGCATTAGTTAGATAAATCCGTTACATCCATGGGCAGGGCATTAGTTAGATAAATCCGTTACATCCATGGGCAGGGCATTAGTTAGATAAATCCGTTACATCCATGGGCAGGGCATTAGTTAGATAAATCCGTTACATCCATGGGCAGGGCATTAGTTAGATAAATCCGTTACATCCATGGGCAGGGCATTAGTTAGATAAATCCGTTACATCCATGGGCAGGGCATTAGTTAGATAAATCCGTTACATCCATGGGCAGGGCATTAGTTAGATAAATCCGTTACATCCATGGGCAGGGCATTAGTTAGATAAATCCGTTACATCCATGGGCAGGGCATTAGTTAGATAAATCCGTTACATCCATGGGCAGGGCATTAGTTAGATAAATCCGTTACATCCATGGGCAGGGCACTAGTTAGATAAAACTCTTACATCCATGGGCAGGGCATTAGTTAGATAAAACTGTTACATCCATGGGCAGGGCATTAGTTAGATAAATCCGTTACATCCATGGGCAGGGCATTAGTTAGATAAATCCGTTACATCCATGGGCAGGGCACTAGTTAGATAAAACTCTTACATCCATGGGCAGGGCATTAGTTAGATAAAACTGTTACATCCATGGGCAGGGCATTAGTTAGATAAATCCGTTACATCCATGGGCAGGGCATTAGTTAGATAAATCCGTTACATCCATGGGCAGGGCACTAGTTAGATAAAACTCTTACATCCATGGGCAGGACATTAGTTAGATCAATCCGTTACATCCATGGGCAGGGCATTAGTTAGATAAATCCGTTACATCCATGGGCAGGGCACTAGTTAGATAAATCAGTTACATCCATGGGCAACGGCACTAGTTAGATAAAACTCTTACATCCATGGGCAGGGCAATAGTTAGATAAAACTCTTACATCCATGGGCAGGACATTAGTTAGAAAAGACTCTTACATCCATGGGCAGGACATTAGTTAGATAAAACTCTTACATCCATGGACAGGGCACTAGTTAGATAAAACTCTTACATCCATGGGCAGGGCATTAGTTAGATAAATCCGTTACATCCATGGGCAGGGCATTATTTAGATAAATCCGTTACATCCATGGGCAGGGCACTAGTTAGATAAAACTCTTACATCCATGGGCAGGCCACTAGTTAGATAAAACTCTTACATCCATGGGCAGGGCATTAGTTAGATCAATCCGTTACATCCATGGGCAGGGCATTAGTTAGATCAATCCGTTACATCCATGGGCAGGGCATTAGTTAGATAAATCCGTTACATCCATGGGCAGGGCATTAGTTAGATAAATCCGTTACATCAATGGGCAGGGCATTAGTCAGATAAATCAGTTACATCCATGGGCAACGGCACTAGTTAGATAAAACTCTTACATTCTTGGGCAGGGCATTAGTTAGATATATCCGTTAAATCCATGGGCAGGGCACTAGTTAGATAAATCCCTTACATCCATGGGCAGGGCATTAGCAAGATAAAACTCTTACATCCATGGGCAGTGCACTAGTTAGATAAATCAGTTACGTCCATGGGCAGGGCACTAGTTAGATCAATCAGTTACATCCATGGGCAGGGCACTAGTTAGATAAAACTCTTACATCCATGGGCAGGACATTAGTTAGATAAATCCGTTACATCCATGGGCAGGGCATTAGTTAGATAAATCCGTTACATCCATGGGCAGGGCATTAGTTAGATAAATCCGTTACATCCATGGGCAGGGCACTAGTTAGATAAAACTCTTACATCCATGGGCAGGACATTAGTTAGATCAATGCGTTACATCCATGGGCAGGGCATTAGTTAGATAAATCCGTTACATTCATGGGCAGGGCATTAGTTAGATAAATCCGTTACATCCATGGGCAGGGCATTAAATAGATAAATCCGTTACATCCATGGGCAGGGCACTAGTTAGATAAAACTCTTACATCCATGGGCAGGACATTAGTTAGATCAATCTGTTACATCCATGGGCAGGGCATTAGTTAGATAAATCCGTTACATCCATGGGCAGGGCACTAGTTAGATAAAACTCTTACATCCATGGGCATGGAATTAGTTAGATAAATCAGTTAAATCCATGGGCAACGGCACTAGTTAGATAAAACTCTTACATCCATGGGCAGGGCATTAGTTAGATAAATCCTTTAAATCCATGGGTAGGGCACTAGTTAGATAAATCCCTTACATCCATGGGCAGGGCACTAGCAAGATAAAACTCTTACATCCATAGGCAGTGCACTAGTTAGATAAATCAGTTACGTCCATGGGCAGGGCACTAGTTAGATCAATCAGTTACATCCATGGGCAGGGCACTAGTTAGATAAAACTCTTACATCCATGGGCAGGACATTAGTTAGATAAAACTCTTACATCCATGGGCAGGGCATTAGTTAGATAAATCCGTTACATCCATGTGCAGGGCACTAGTTAGATAAAACTCTTACATCCATGGGCAGGACATTAGTTAGATAAAACTGTTACATCCATGGGCAGGGCATTAGTTAGATAAATCCGTTACATTCATGGGCAGGGCATTAGTTAGATAAAACTCTTACATCCATGGGCAGGGCATTAGTTAGATAAATCCGTTACATCCATGGGCAGGGCACTAGTTAGATAAAACTCTTACATCCATGGGCAGGACATTAGTTAGATAAAACTGTTACATCCATGGGCAGGGCATTAGTTAGATAAATCCGTTACATTCATGGGCAGGGCATTAGTTAGATAAATCCGTTACATCCATGGGCAGGGCATTAGTTAGATAAATCCGTTACATCCATGGGCAGGGCACTAGTTAGATAAAACTCTTACATCCATGGGCAGGACATTAGTTAGATCAATCCGTTACATCCATGGGCAGGGCATTAGTTAGATAAATCCGTTACTAGGTACCCGTCCCGTCTAGTTAGATAAAACTCTTACATCCATGGGCAGGACATTAGTTAGATCAATCCGTTACATCCATGGGCAGGGCATTAGTTAGATAAATCCGTTACATCCATGGGCAGGGCACTAGTTAGATAAAACTCTTACATCCATGGGCATGGAATTAGTTAGATAAATCAGTTACATCCATGGGAAACGGCATTAGTTAGATAAAACTCTTACATCCATGGGCAGGGCATTAGTTAGATAAATCCGTTACATCCATGGGCAGGGCACTAGTTAGATAAATCCCGTACATCCATGGGCAGGGCACTAGCAAGATAAAACTCTTACATCCATGGACAGGGCATTAGTATGATAAATCCGTTACATCCATGGGCAGGGCACTAGTTAGATAAAACTCTTACATCCATGGGCAGGACACTAGTTAGATAAATCCGTTACATCCATGGGCAGGGCACTAGTTAGATAAAACTCTTACATCCATGGGCAGGGCATTAGTTAGATAAATCCGTTACATCCATGGGCAGGGCACTAGTTAGATAAAACTCTTACATCCATGGGCAGGACATTAGTTAGATAAATTCTTACATCCATGGGCAGGGCATTAGTTAGATATATCTTTTAAATCCATGGGCAGGCCTCTAGTTAGATAAAACTCTTACATCCATGGGCAGGGCACTAGTTACATACAACCCTTACATCCATGGGCAGGACACTAGTTACGCAAAATAAGGTGTAATGTATGCTAAACTTTTTACCTCATTCCCAGCCCTCCTGAAACATGTACCTCTTTGGAGTGCAGCCACCTACCCTGCTAATAGACATACCTGCCTTCCCCCCCTCCCCGCGGGGGGGCAGATTTAAATGATATCCAAACTTTCGATGATAAGAGTGCAGACAATAAAACTTGTATTCGTCTTCAATGTCATTTTCCTTTTTTTAAAAAGTTAATAATAATAATCATCCATATTAAGCTGATATGACCCGTATACATAACCCTTCAGCTAACAACAAACAGAATATTCTTATTTACTTCTCTGTTTCCATTTATTTCTTGGCTCTATCATATTGCTGTTTTATTTGGTTATCATTATTTTTTATTTTTATTAAAAAAATGTTTCGTTCTTCCAGCACCCCCTCAGCATTGCCTCCTATGCACCTGATTAAGAACCGCTGATGTATGTGTATATCTATTTATGTATAAAGTACATAACTCTAAAGTTCCTTTTATTTAGGAATCCTAATTTTGTGTCTTTTTGGTTAAGATCTAAAAAAAAAAATTGTTAGCATCTCATTAAATACTGAATGAATGACAAAGAACATAGAATGTAATAAAAGAATGAAAATGATGCATCGTCACGCTTGATCAGCCTTAGATTATTCACGGACACATTTATAAACAGTAGAAGGATCGCGGGAACGTTTAAAAGTCATTTCTAATAGGAACAGTAAATTCATAAATTGACAGCAATTGGAAGAAGAAATTTTCTGTCGTGAACATATGTACGTGGCCAAGAATATTTTTTTTAAAAGTTGAACAGCTTACTAAGCTAAAGCTGGTGTTGAATCATCAAGACAAGTGTCTTTAGCTTGTCAGTCATGGTAAGACAAGTGTCTGTAGCTTGTCAGTCATGGTAAGACAAGTGTCTGTAGCTTGTCAGTCATATTAAGACAACTGTCTGTAGCTTGTCAGTAATAGAAGTGTCTGTAGCTTGTCAGTCAAAGTAAGACAAGTGTCTCTAGCTTGTTAGTCATAGTAAGACAAGTGTATCTAAGCTTGTCTGTTAAAGTAAGAAAAGTGTCTCTAGCTTGTCAGTCAAAGTAAGACAAGTGTCTCTAGCTTGTCAGTCATAGTAAGACAAGTGTTTCTAGCTTCTCAGTCAAAGTAAGACCAATGTATATAGCTAAAGAATGATACATTACGTACACTTACAATGTTTTGGCTATGGTGACACACGGTAATTTCAGAATTTGATTTTCAAATAAGGGTTGAAAAATATTTATTTTAAAAAGAGCAAACAGTTTAAATAAACTGATGAAAATCAAGTATTTAATTGACGTCCGGAAATATGAATTATTCAACACAGACAGAACTGAAAGACTGTGCATGGCAAACCAGTTTTGAATGTTTTCATTCAGTCTTTAACATTGTCTTATTAACTTTACTCTTTTAGTGTTCTAACATATATTTTTAAACAAGCAAAACAAAAAAAACAAAAAAATGGACAGTTTTCAAATCGATGAAACATCTTGACTCCCGGATTGGTTGGTAAACACTCTGCCACAATCTTGTATTCTTTGTGCATCTCACTACTCTCTCTCAGCCCACCCCGAAAATCTCAATCAAATTTAGATCCGCCTTTGAAGCAATGTCACTCTATTTTTGCCTTCACCTCAACGGAAGAAACTAACATCACTGGGGTGGGGGGGGGGGGGGGGGGTGGGGGNCTACTCTCTCTCAGCCCACCCCGAAAATCTCAATCAAATTTAGATCCGCCTTTGAAGCAATGTCACTCTATTTTTGCCTTCACCTCAACGGAAGAAACTAACATCACTGGGGTGGGGGGGGGGGTGGGGGGTGGGGGTGGAGGTGGTGCGGTTTAATCCTGTGCTAGACTGCTAAAGATAGTCGTTAGTAATGATTCTCCTGCAGTCGTTTACAAACAGGCTACCCAAATACACCCCTGCTCTACAAGATAGACTCATGACGTGGGTTAAAGAACAGTAAAAAAGTTATCGGTAGCGACGGATTTGAACCCATGCCTTCGACTATCGGCTTTTTTAATCTCTTAGCTTTTGGGGGTCCGCCCAAACAGTTCAATCTGCCTGGTTATCGAACATGAATCAAACATCTCTTCCAGCCGGATGTTTACAAATGGGAAAATGCATCAAGCGCTATAACTTGTCATTAGTATGGTGGATGTATCAAGTGCTATAAAATGTCATTGGCATGATGGATGTATCAATAGCTATAAAATGTCATTAGTATGGTGGATGTATCAAGTGCTATAAAATGTCATTGGCATGATGGATGTATCAATAGCTATAAAATGTCATTAGTATGGTGGATGTATCAAGCGCTATAAAATGTCATTGGCATGATGGATGTATCAATAGCTATAAAATGTCATTAGTATGGGGGATGTATCAAGCGCTATAAAATGTCATTGGCATGATGGATGTATCAATAGCTAGAAAATGTCATTAGTATGGGGGATGTATCAAGCGCTATAAAATGTCATTGGCATGATGGATGTATCAATAGCTATAAAATGTCATTAGTATGGTGGATGTATCAAGTGCTATAAAATGTCATTGGCATGATGGATGTATCAATAGCTATAAAATGTCATTAGTATGGTGGATGTATCAAGCGCTATAAAATGTCATTGGCATGATGGATGTATCAATAGCTATAAAATGTCATTAGTATGGGGGATGTATCAAGCGCTATAAAATGTCATTGGCATGATGGATGTATCAATAGCTATAAAATGTCATTAGTATGGTGGATGTATCAAGTGCTATAAAATGTCATTAGTATGGTGGATGTATCAATAGCTATAAAATGTCATTAGTATGGTGGATGTATCAATAGCTATAAAATGTCATTAGTACGGTGGGTGTATCAAATGCTATAAAATTTCATTAATACGATTGACATATAAAGGGATATAACTTGCCATTAGTATGGTACATATATCAAGTGCTACAGCATGGTTCAGAATGTGACATAATAAAATACATAGTGGCCACGAGCAATTCAGTGCCGCATCTGTTTCTGACGTGAGAAATTTAACTACATTCCCATGAACTCAGTCCCAGATCCTTAGATCCAGCAGTGTCACGATCCCCCTAATTAATGGCTTGTCTATAGGGCTCTACGGATCCGACAGTTTCCTAAGGTCCCTGTGCCACCAATCGATTTAGCCCCATATTTGGAGGGGGGGGGGAAACAACAACAGTTTTTTTTTTCTTTTTTTCACACTGGACCTTTATGCTAGCTAGCTTTAGTAGTGAGGGTGGTGGTGGTGATGATGGTGGTGTGTGTGTCCGAGGGGGGGGGGGTTCAATCGTTAAAATTATTTAAAATGCATGTTGTTCAAATAAACTGTAAATACTTGGATCTGAAAGTAAATTGATGATCATTTGGGGTTCGCCAGCCCTCCGTTAAGAGATGTTATCTTATCGTCTGTCTTCACGACAGTAACAAAAGATGTAAATCTAAGATCTATCAAATGTGTACACCGAGGTGAAGCAGTCTTGGCTGGCTTAATTCATTTTACAAAGGGATCCTCCATTTAGGTCAATAAGGTCGTGTTATAAAATCTGGTAAGCAACCCAACCATCTTCCAATTTCACCCAACGTCATTATCAATACTTTATCCATGATGTATCCAAAATGTATCCATATTTCTAAAAGAAAAAAAACTAATAGCTATATATTTTTGCAAGATAAATTACGCAAAATAATGGGCAGTAATTCTTAATTGAATAGTTACATATACTGAGACCTAAAACAAATTTTAAATGTCTGGATAGCAATATGTATCACAATTCCATCTCCAAATATCACTCAAATCATTGACAGTAACGCTTAAGTCGTTGACAGTAACACTCAAGTCGTTGACAGTAACACTCAAGTCGTTGACAGTAACACTCAAGTCGTTGACAGTAACACTCAAGTCGTTGACATAACACTCAAGTCGTTGACATAACACTCAAGTCGTTGACAGTAACACTCAAGTCGTTGACAGTAACACTCAAGTCGTTGACAGTAACACTCAAGTCGTTGACAGTACCACTCAAGTCGTTGACAGTAACACTCAAGTCGTTGACATAACACTCAAGTTGTTGACAGTAACACTCAAGTCGTTGACATAACACTCAAGTCATTGACAGTAACACTCAAGTCGTTGACAGTAACACTCAAGTCGTTGACAGTAACACTCAAGTCGTTGACAGTAACACTCAAGTCGTTGAAAGTAACACTCAAGTCGTTGACAGTAAAACTCAAGTCGTTGACAGTAAAACTCAAATCAATGAAAGTAACACTCTAATCATTAAGAGTAACATGTTGCAAGTAACACTCAAGTCGTTGAAATTAACTCTAAAGTCGTTGACAGTAACACTAAAGTCGTTGACATAACACTCAAGTTGTTGACAGTAAACCTCAAGTCGTTGACATAACACTCAAGTCATTGACAGTAACACTCAAGTCGTTGACAGTAACACTCAAGTCGTTGACAGTAACACTCAAGTCGTTGACAGTAACACTCAAGTCGTTGACAGTAACACTCAAGTCGTTGACAGTAACACTCAAGTCGTTGACAGTAAAACTCAAGTCATTGATAGTAACACTCTAATCGTTGAGAGTAACACTCTAGTCGTTGACAGTAAAACTCAAGTTATTGAAAGTAACACTTAAGTCATTGAAAGTGACACTCAAGAAAATACAAAAGGGTATATATTCAAAATAGTTTGGAAAACAACTATTAAACGTACGTTCGGATACACAATTTCAAATGTCTCTACGTTAACAGATCGAGAGAAGTGAAATACTGCATTTAACACAGCTTAACAAAAAAATATTTAGGTTTAAAAATATTCTTCGTGTGCCTGCAAAATCAATCGATCTAATAATGGTCTTAAGAAAATGCTAAATAAATTCTATACGCAAAGTATAAATCAATATTCGTCAATGCTCGTAAATTCCGCACCTTCCCCACCCACCCCCACCCAACCCTACCGCTGCCATTGTCTCCACACTGTCACTATACTTACCATTAAACTAACACAGAATCCAATAAAACACAATCCAGTAAACACAATCCAGTAAACACAATCCAGTAAACACAACCCAGTAAACACAATCCAGTAAACACAATCTCACTTACGCCGACGTTTAATCCGTCAATGTTCAGAAATAACTTGTCGAGTAGTACCAAAAAAAAAAAAAAATGTATGTTTAAAAAAAAAAAATATTAAAAAAAACCCCTCAAAAACACCAACTTATAACATTTCCGCCATACCGTCACAGAGAATCTTCACTGTAGATCAGCGTTTAACCCCCCACGGTAGACAGAAGAGTAAAAAAGGTTCCTGACATGCCAGGGTTCACCAATTCACATGTACGGGTATTATTCACAGGAGTTCAATCAATAAAGACGTAGCCCATGCGTGTACGTATTGCACGTAATCAAGTACGGGAGCTTCCCCTCCTTCCTATTTTTTTGCCTTCTTTTTAAACATTGACTGTAACCTATTAAAAGCACGTAGGGCCCCTATCGGCAGGCGCGGCGCGGCTCTGCTTTTC
>CAXITT010000109.1:917928-999297 GCA_964033795.1 Lymnaea stagnalis | reverse complement strand
GGGGACCCCTGGCAATAATTTTCGT
Organism: Lymnaea stagnalis; assembly: GCA_964033795.1. Lineage (NCBI taxonomy): Eukaryota > Metazoa > Mollusca > Gastropoda > Lymnaeidae > Lymnaea > Lymnaea stagnalis. The sequence goes on along the minus strand of CAXITT010000109.1, from coordinate 999,272 downwards.
AACCCTAAGAATCCTACGTTGAAAAAAAAAATTGCATGTACTTAAAAAACAAATTACAAAAAAAGGCCCAAAACCCGGGGGAGCGCGTAACCCCCCCCCCCCCCAAAAAAAAAAAAATCAAACACTCTGCCCGTACCCCCTCGGGTATGCATATCACACTTTGGGAAACACTTTTCTAGACAAGGACTTGTTCATTACTAAAGGTCCTCATATAAATTAACATGGACATAAAGAAAATGAAACATCGATGAGGTAAAAAAAAATATTTAGAAAAATGAATGAGAAAAACACAACTTAAAAAAAAAAAAATTATGACACATTGCTACTTTGACGAATAGTTGTATAAATAATTAGTAGAATTTTATTACCAACATAAGATGTAAGTATGAACAAAATCATACTGCATGGGCATTGTATCTATGTGAGTGAACTAATCTAATTGCAGCTTACACGCAATAGAATTCTTCCAGACGTATTAAATTGTAGAGATAGACAGGTTGAGATATTGAATCTGCAATTTAGCCTTCACAGACCAAGAGATTTGCCGTAGACGTACATTTATGTCGAACAAGCATGAGCAGCTCCAGACATGAGAACCTTACTTAGACGTCCCCTTAATGTCTCACAGAGGAGGCAGTTACATTTTTTTTTTTTTTTTGAAAGAAGCGTGCTTGACAAGGCGAGCTCGTTGTTCAACGCTGCTGCACACTAATTTAAGACACTTTTTACATGGACACTAAATCACGGCTCTATAGGGGTAGGCACATTGTCTAGGGCACGGCGCGTACTAGAAGGAACGTAAAAGACAAGGTCTATGACATAAAAAAGAAACCGTAGAATAAGAACTGGGAGACATAATGTCTAGGGCATATCAAAAAGTATATAGACTGGGAGATATTGTCTAGATATGGCGAGAAATATAGAGATGAGGATACATGATGTCTAGACATGGCGAGTAGTATATAAACTGGGAGACACAAAGTCTAGACATGGGGAGTAGTTTAAAGACTGGCAGACATTGTTTAGAAATGGCGAGTAGTATATAGACTGGACGACGTACTGTTTTGACATGGGGAGAAGTATATAGACTTGAAGGCATATGTCTAGACATGGGGAGTAATAAATATACTGGGAGACTCAATGTGAAGACATGGCGAATAGTATATACGTTTGGAGAACAAACAGAGATTAAAAACAATATAGTATTCTTTGTTGGAGAAAACTATGCTACTCGTTAGAGAAAACTATGCTAATCGTTTGAGAAAACTATGCTACTCGTTAGAGAAAACTATGCTACTCGTTTGAGAAAACTATGCTAATCGTTTGAGAAACCTATGCTACTCTTTAGAGAAACCTATGCTACTCGTTAGAGAAAATTATGCTACTCGTTAGAGAAAACTATGCTACTCGTTAGAGAAAAATTTGCTACTCGTTTGAGAAAACTATGCTAATCGTTTGAGAAACCTATGCTACTCTTTAGAGAAACCTATGCTACTCGTTAGAGAAAACTATGCTACTCGTTTGAGAAACCTATGCTACTCGTTTGAGAAAACTATGCTACTCGTTACAGAAAACTATGCTACTCGTTAGAGAAAACTATGCTACTCGTTTGAGAAAACTATGCTAATCGTTTGAGAAACCTATGCTACTCGTTTGAGAAAACTATGCTACTCGTTACAGAAAACTATGCTACTCGTTAGAGAAAACTATGCTACTCGTTTGAGAAAACTATGCTACTCGTTAGAGAAAACTATGCTACTCGTTAGAGAAAACTATGCTACTCGTTTGAGAAACCTATGCTACTCGTTTGAGAAAACTATGCTACTCGTTTGAGAAAACTATGGTACTCGTTTGAGAAACCTATGCTACTCGTTTGAGAAAACTATGCTACTCGTTTGAGAAACCTATGCTAATCGTTTGAGAAACCTATGCTACTCGTTAGAGAAAACTATGCTACTCGTTTGAGAAAACTATGCTAATCGTTTGAGAAACCTATGCTACTCGTTAGAGAAACCTATGCTACTCGTTAGAGAAAACTATGCTACTCGTTAGAGAAACCTATGCTACTCGTTTGAGAAAACTATGCTACTCGTTAGAGAAACCTATGCTACTCGTTAGAGAAAACTATGCTACTCGTTAGAGAAACCTATGCTACTCGTTAGAGAAAACTATGCTACTCGTTAGAGAAACATATGCTACTCGTTAGAGAAACCTATGCTACTCGTTTGAGAAACCTATGCTACTCGTTTGAGAAAACTATGCTACTCGTTAGAGAAACCTATGCTACTCGTTTGAGAAAACTATGCTAATCGTTTGAGAAACCTATGCTACTCGTTAGAGAAACCTATGCTACTCGTTAGAGAAAACTATGCTACTCGTTAGAGAAACCTATGCTACTCGTTTGAGAAAACTATGCTACTCGTTAGAGAAACCTATGCTACTCGTTAGAGAAACCTATGCTACTCGTTAGAGAAAACTATGCTACTCGTTAGAGAAACATATGCTACTCGTTAGAGAAACCTATGCTACTCGTTTGAGAAAACTATGCTACTCGTTTGAGAAAACTATGCTACTCGTTTGAGAAACCTATGCTACTCGTTTGAGAAAACTATGCTACTCGTTTGAGAAACCTATGCTAATCGTTTGAGAAACCTATGCTACTCGTTAGAGAAAACTATGCTACTCGTTTGAGAAAACTATGCTAATCGTTTGAGAAACCTATGCTACTCGTTAGAGAAACCTATGCTACTCGTTAGAGAAAACTATGCTACTCGTTAGAGAAACCTATGCTACTCGTTAGAGAAAATTATGCTACTCGTTAGAGAAACATATGCTACTCGTTAGAGAAAACTATGCTACTCGTTAGAGAAAACTATGCTACTCGTTAGAGAAACCTATGCTACTCGTTAGAGAAAACTATGCTACTCGTTAGAGAAAACTATGCTAATCGTTTGAGAAAACTATGCTACTCGTTTGAGAAACCTATGCTACTCGTTTGAGAAACCTATGCTACTCGGTTGAGAAAACTATGCTACTCGTTTGAGAAAACTATGCTACTTGTTAGAGAAAACTATGCTACTCGTTTGAGAAAACTATGCTACTCGTTTGAGAAACCTATGCTACTCGTTTGAGATAAGAGATTTAAAACCACGAGGCCGAGGAAAGCACCAACTAAATTTGAAAACCATGTATTGTAAGAACGTCACATCCAGGACTGGAAATTACCATAATATCACCCAGCAGACCATAATGTCATGGTGTCACATCCACAAGATGTCCAAGACTAACATTTCATGGTGTTACATTCACAATGTGTCCGAGACAAACATTTCATAGTGTCACATCCACAAGATGTCCGAGACTAAACGTGTCATGGTGCCACATCCACAAGGTGTCCGAGACAAACTTTTCATGGTACCACATCCACAAGTTGTCCGAGACTAGCATTTCATCGTGTCACTTTGACAACATTGCCAAGGCTATGTTTTGCGTCCCATCTACAAGATGTTCCAGACGATAGTGTCATGGCGTGCCATCCACAACATGAAAATAACAATGTTGTCATCCTGTCACATTCACTAGATGTCCAAGACGATGTCAGGGAGTCTCATCAATAACATGGGATTGCCCATGATATCATGGTGTCAGTTCACCATCACGTCGAACACCATGGTGTCACACCGTTAAACCCTAGCCGTCGTATTTGAACACGTAATGGATATTCCCTTGTAACTGCTACTTTTTTTTTTTTTATCCAGGAGTCCAATCGAAGCATTGCGTCAAACATGACCCCAAAAATCATCAAACATCCTTTAAAATCAGCACCTCTAAATGGAATACCCTGTCATTTGAAAGCCTCATATACTATCCTAACATATAGATCTGGGCGCTATCAAGTAGCTTACCAACGCCCGAACACACCAGAATTGGGTGACTGCATTGAGAGAACTCTTGCCTCCATAAGCTGCTTACCCCGAAGCTTGGAGACGGGATGCACCGTAATGAAAACAACGGGGCCGTTCAATAAAGAAGACAACACAGTGCCACCGCCGATGCATTTATTTTTCAAATCCTTCATATTAAATTGTCAATTTGTTCGTGGGAGGCTGGCTTGAACATTTTTCGGAAGGCTAATTCACCCGCTTTCCGTCAACATATCGAAATGGAACTTAGCAGGAAGACTCGTTGCCGAAGACAACACATTCGGTCAAATTTTCAGCCCCAACCCCCCCTCCCCCCTCCCCAAACCCAATATCCAAAAATCAGTTTTTCCTGTTTTTCAAACGAAAAAACACACACACAAAACGGCAAGAATGAACTTGTCCCCTTTTGTTCGAATGAATCAATGAATCAAGCCGACAAACATGATTATTAAATTGAATGTATTATTTTAACGATCTGTCACCATCAAGTCTTTCATTTCCAATGTTGCCGTCACAACGGAATTCAATCTGTATTAACAATCCTACTTCATCTCACTTAAAAGCGTCAGATTACAGTGTGGAAAAAGTCCCATTGAACTGTGTCTCGTTGTTGTTTATTTATGTGTGTTCTGGCTATCAACTTCTATCGAACACCTCATTCCGATGTTAGGGTTAGTTTCTTTGTTAGTATTTCATTCCGACTGAACGGACCCTTGTTGACAGTGTTATAAACTTTAAAACCTAAAGTAGATGGCCAAATAACAACAAACACTTCTTAAATTGTAAGGCAATTGTCTTGGAGAGGAGGTACTCGAGAACTCTACACTCTAAATGCTGACAAGAGTATACAAAAAAAAATTATTTAAAAAAAAAATAAAAAATTCTGAAGTTTGATGTTATGGGTCACCTTGGCACAAGACTGGGTTATAAACTGGTTTTGATTCTACAATTTTGGTTATAAATTGGTTGTTATTCTACAAGTTTATTTGTAAATTGGTTGTAATCTACACGGTTAGTTATAAATTGGTTGTATTTCTAAAAGTTTAGTTATACTTTAGTTGTAATTCTACAAGTTTAGTTATAACTACCGGAAAAATTCGGACAAACGAATAATGATAATAATAAAAAATATGTAACTCTGAGTTTTAAATAATGGCTAACTCATGATGTCCCCAGTAACTCTGAGTTCTAAATATTGGCTAACTCATGATGTCCCATGTAACTCTGAGTTCTAAATATTGGCTAACTAATGATGTCCCCAGTAACTCTTGAGTTCTAAATATTGGCTAACTCATGATGCCCAATGTAACTCTGAGTTCTAAATATTGGCTAACTCATGATGTCTCCTGCAACTCTGAGTTCTAAATATTGGCTAACTCATGATGCCCCATGTAACTCTGAGTTCTAAATATTGGCTAACTCATGATGTCCCATGTAACTCTGAGTTCTAAATATTGGCTAACTCGTAATGCCTCACGTAACTCCACGTTCTGAAGTTTGTAAATTCGTGAACCGTGTTCGTTTCAGGATTAGAAATGTAAAAATTTGGGCCGTTAAGACAATCATTAATTTTCAAAGCCTTTTACAATCTTTTTTTTCTGTTTGGGTGGAAACCAATCATTCCGTGAAGACACTCGCAAGAGACGAGAGTCTTAAACAGTTTACCCCGCATATCCTCCCATCGTGTATGTCATTTACACATATGTCATGGGCTATTGGGGAACATAACGTCCGTAAGTTTACCATGTTTACAAACAAATCAAGAAACTCGTGTTTTAATTAGGAGTCCCTTTAGCGCAGTCCGTGATCTCAATCCGAACTTAACACCAATTCAGTGCTGCCCAATCAAGCCACCAGCGATGAAGGTTGATGGACATTGAACGAAACAAAAGAGTTGATCAATGGAAGTTGATGCACGAATTTGTAAGGACTCATTACTAGCGGGTTATTCGGTAGGAATCTATGGGGAATTGCCATAATGACGTACCCTCCATGGGGTATTAGGACTATTGGAGAGAAGAAAAAAACGAGAAACACAACAGAAAATCACGTGATCAGAATATCATGTTATATATAATCAACAAGAATCATTAGGAAAGAAAGGGACAAATTATTTTTAAAAAAAATGGTTTCCCCGCTCCCTGTAGATTTATTCATAATAGTAGCAAAGAATTGCATGTGTTTGGGTAATGTACATCAACATTGATGGAATCATGCTCTCCTGCTCTCAGAAATGGAAAAAGTGCGTTACAAACCTCATTATATTTACACTGTGTTTTTTTTTCAAATCTTTTGAAATTTCCCGTTAAGGTTATCTGTTTTTCATAATAAAATTTACAGAGTTTATAGTTGATAATTTTGAGTGTGGTCCGGGTAAGGGGAATGTAGTCTGACGTGTAGGACAGTCCATTGAGGACCTGGGTTAGGTGAATGTAGTCTGCCATGTGGGGCAGTCCATTGAGGAAGTTGGTTAGGTCACTGTAGTCTGCCATGTAGGAGATTCCATTGAGGACCTGTTTTAGGTGAATGTAGTCTGCCATGTAGGACAGTCCATTGAGGACCTGGGTTAGGTGATTGTAGTCCGTCACGTAGGACGGTCCAATCAGGACCTGGGTTAGGTGAATGTAGTCTGCCATGTAGGACAGTCCATTAAGGACATGGGTTAGGTGACTGTAATCTGCCATGTCGGACAGTCCATTGAGGACCTGGGTTAGGTGAATGTATTCTGCCATATAGGACAGTCCATTGAGGACCTGGGTTAGGTGAATGTAGTCTGCCATGTGGGACAGTCCATTAAGGAAGTTGGTTAGGTCACTGTAGTCTGCCATGTTGGGGATTCCATTAAGGAAGTTGATTAAGTGACTGTAGTCTGCCATGTAGGACAGTCCATTAGAGACCTGAGTTAAGTGAGTGTAGTCCGCCAGGTAGGACAGTCCATTCAATTAACTGTAATCTCCTAAACTGCAATCTATATTGTATTGACTATTCGATTCAGTTCCTGGTTTATTTATGAGACAAACGAAAGCGAGACTGGTGCGAAGTGAGGAACTATTTAATCAGACTGATCGTTTGAATTGTCTATAAGTTATACAGTGTTGTACAAAGTTGTGATTTGGGAATTATTGAATACATATTTATCTTTAATTGCACGATCAACATTCATTTTCTATAGATTAGTCTAATATTACACAATTAACATTCATTTAATGCAGATGAACAAGGACATTTTATCTGTATTTACTTTAAATATAATTGTTAAATGACTTTGTCTTCTTAGTATATGTGATCTAAATAATGAAGATGTATTTATTCTTGAAAGGAACTGCTTATATCATGCAGTTAAATAAATAGACCCTTGCTGTTCTAAAGTGAAAAAGCATTTTCAGAATAACAAGGTTCTATTGAAAATTTCAAAAATTCATATAAAATCAAAATCAATACCTAGAACCTTCATTTTAATGATCAAACCTTGTATTGATAATATCAACATAAAACAACAACAACTTCGATCAAAACGTTTTGAGTTTATCCAAACCAAACATCAAATTTTCAAACGCGAATATCTCGGTTTGACCAAAAGGTCACATAGAACATTGTTATTCTTAGGGGACGTAATTAGCCTAGTATTACACAATCAACATTCATTTAACATAGATTAATTCCGTTGTTAAAACAATCACAATGCATTTATTCATTTAATAAATCCTTCAGAAGAATCACCACGACCTAGTATTGACAGAAATAACATATACATGACCATCATCTTATTTTGTTTTTAATGTTTCATTTCGTCTGCGCCAGTTCCTATGTGAGACAAGGTGCACTTATCTTCGGAACATAAAATCAGTTATTATATTATGCAGTTTTTTATTGGATTTTATTGTACGTTGTTCATTATGGAAATTTAAACAACCTAAAAAAATGTTTTCGGTATAAATCCTTTATAAGCATGTTTTTTTAAATAAATTATTTTATTTTATATTAATATTCTAATGACCCACCCACTTTTACACCACGCATTTTTTTACACCAACTATTTCAGAAAATCACAAGAAAATATTACGCGTCAAACTCACTTCCGATAATTTTTAGCAATCTCGTTTATCTTAGTTATCGGGGAATTTCGTTTCGTGAAATCAGAAGCATCAGATTTCCTTAATAATCCCCAGGAAAAAAAAAAGAAAAAAAAAGAAAAAGAGGGACAAATTTTAGGGGTTGGGATCAGGAAGTGGGGCTGAACATGTGATGTCACAACGGGTCTAAGTGTCACGTTTTAGCTCAACAGGCTAACGGCAAGTGTTTCAAATCAGCCGTCCAAAGATTTTGCCGAACACCCAGACGGAAAGAAAGAAAGAAACACGCGAACGAAAGCGAAGTTAACACCAATGATTTAAACGTCAAAAGATCTCCTTTTGTGTCTCGGTTAATTTTATGGGTATCATTGATCATTTTCTATAGAATTAGCTTTTCTGTGAAATTCTCAACAATGCATTGATGTGTTTTACAATATTTATATAAAAGGAGATTACATTTCTTTTAAACAAATGTAAGTAGTCAATATTTAATTATCTTCCTTAATTATTCAACTCCTTTGAGAAGAAACAAAATACATTTTAATTTAAAAACACATCAGAAACTATATTTTATTTGAAAGGGACATCTGCAGACAGCATATTTCAAAGAAATAATCAACATGCTCATTTCACTGGTCTGGATGAAAACACAAGTAGATGCTCTCTGATCTTGAAAACAGCATCCACTGCCATGGTTTTTATAGTTTACAAATATATTAGCTGTTAGTAATTAAACTATCTTTCAGCTGTTAGTAATGACAACATCTTTCAGCTCTTAGTAATGAAAACATCTTTAAGCTGTTAGTAATGCAAACATCTACTCCTGTCTTGAATTTCTGCCCACGTGGATGTAACAATGTCTAAAATTGACCGCTGCAAAAATCTACCGCTCTACACAGTTACATGGGCATGCGCACAGAGCTATAAACAAAGTGAAGTTACAGATTTGACTTGGCAGTGGTTTTTGCTATAAACAAACAGAAGCTACAATTTCGACTTGGCAGTGGTTGTAGTTGTAAACTAACTGAAGCTACCGCTTTGACCGGGCAGTTGTTGTAGTTATAAACAAACTTAAGCTACAGTTTTGACCTGGCAGGGTTTTTAGTTATAAACAAACGGAAGTTACCGTTTTGACTTGGCAGTGGTTGCAGTTATAAACAAACTGAAGCTACAGTTTTGACTGGGTATTATTTGTAGTTATAAACAAACTGAAGTTACAGTTTTGACTTGGCAGTGGTTGATGCTCCTTGTACAAACCTTCTGTACAAGCCCCGTATACCTACCCCTTGTACCAGCCTCCCGTACCACCCCTGTACCATCCCTCTGTACCAACCCCTTGTACCAGGCTCCCGTACAACCCGCTGTACCAACCCCCTGTGCCAGCCCCCTGTTCCAATCCCTTGTACCAGCCCCCTCNCTCCCGTACAAACCCCTGTACCAGCCCCCATTCCATTTCCTTGTACCGTTCCACAGCCTGTGTATACGCCACTTCATCTACCTGCACTAATAGATTAACCCCATCTTCCCACATGACGTATATTGCCGTGTTTTGGCCCATAAAATCAAAGGTAAAGAAAGAACAGAATTTGATTTCAAGATTCCCGTAAATAAAAAAAAAAAAATGACATCCACCACCCACCCCCCCCCCTCTCAGAGTTTGACATCTTCGTTTCTCAATGAAGCCGGGTAAACACGGGAGTTAAGTCTGAATACAAAGGGGGGTAACTGCTGGTGTTAAACTGTAAAACTGAAATATAGACCCAGGCACGGATCTGTTTCAGCGATTGTAGTGCAACGATTAAGTCATTCGTGACCTACCATTAGTTAGCTACTAAAAGAAACTGCTTGTGTTATCAACTATTCGTCATTGAATTTTAAAACCCGAAGAGGGAATATCCAAAAGTTACGGCAGAAAGAGTGCTCGTAGATAAAGATTTAAATAGAAATCATAAACCTCACGTTCTTAGCTTTGGTTTTATCATTTGAAACAATTCTGAAGTGATTTATGACTAAAATGTTACATTGGCATGAAAAGTACGCAACTGGCTTCATATTACACTGTTCATCAACTGGTATACACTTTTAACCCGCAGTTTGTGCCGGCAGGTCAGAATATAGAAGGGCATGGAGCTAGGTCCTTACATTTGCTTGCAATGATGTTTATAGCAACCTCACAATCATGAAACATGATAAATCCCGTAAACAAACAGCTGTAAGACTGAGTTATCCCTCGATGGCAATTGTTACAAAGCAAAGAGAGTCAATGGCTTTGGACGAGAAGGTAGAATGTATAGTTTTTTTATAACTTACTATTTAACACACCATATTGATATTTTAAAAAAAAAATTTTTTCCAACTAATTAAGACACCATAATGAAATAATCAAATACATTTTTAAAAAAAAAGGGATTTGACACCTGACGCACATCCGTGATTGAATGGACGAAAGACCATGTATCAGACCAAGTGGGACAAAAAAGTCGATGCAAGCCAGAGCCCTCCAAGGACTGCCGTGCCATTAGTAATTTGAAATTAATTAAAAAATCAGCATTTACAAAAAATAAAAATAAACGCCTGTAAAAGTTGTCCATTCACATTTAAAACGCGCCATATGAAGTAGAGGTCGCTATGAAATAATTCAATCATCACGATGTTTCGAGGCTTCATTCTTAAACTTGCTGAACAACTTTCTTCACAACGATGATGGAGACAATGAAAGGCATAATAAAACTGTATTTAAAAAAAAAAAAAAGTATTTTAAAACACAAATGTTTTTGTTGAACAGGAAGCTTGGATCTGGCCATGGAACAAACAGCCATTCGTTGAATCTACTGCGGCCACTTTTTTAGGACTGCCCTTGAGCATTGTTTATTTTCATGTTGACGGAGATTTTGATAGAAAATTGCATGTTTCTAAAACTGATAGCGGTAGTAGGAGGGAATCATATGAGTTATGGATATTTAAACGCCCCCTCCCCCCCCCCACACCTCAGCATGTGAAGATGATGTCATGAAATGTCTATGTAAGGTTTTTTACCTGAAGCCTGGTTAACCTTACAACGTTTATGGACTATCAGAGCACCAGGTTTCGGACAGAGATTGTGAGGTGGAATACCTGGTTTTGATTAAAGTCTAGGAAAGAACTCTAGACGGCAGAGAACAACGTCCTCTAACTAACTCCTCTCCCGAGTGAGCAGACTCCTATCGCGCCACCTCAGTAGGAAGTTGATTCCATGAAGCATCATACATGCTTGCTTGCCGAGGCGTTCACGAGTTTAAGATGAGCTCTCTCCTAAAAACCGCTCAACCCTTATTCGTGTTAGTTGATCAAATTATTTGGCTTATATACAGAGAGAATTAAACAACCCTGAAAAAACCCAGAGTTTTTCGTATTCATCCTTGATAAAATGTAACATCATTCAAAGAGGTTAGAAGAAGAGGCGTGCGGGGGGGGGGGGGGGGCGAAACAATTGGACAAAACACGCATACAATTCACGCACTTCGTAAGAATCTCAGTCAGCCCCCACCCCACCCCCCAATGCTCGCAACAGCAATGTTTCTTTCACGCCCGCGAACTGTATTATTATTCTAATTCCCACCTGGCTTTAACACAGCAGATTGATTGAATTGATCATGTTAGAAAAACAAAAGAAAATGTTACGCACCAAAGGAACTTGTGATATTTTTTAAAAGACTTTATGTGCCATGACACAGCTTGATAGGTTTACGGGAAGTGGGTCAATTAGCCAGCCCGCCACCCTGCCAGCCAGCTACCCACGAAAAAAAGTAAAAGTACTATAAAGGTTTTTAAAAAAACTTAACAATCTGAATTCAATCAGAGAGTGAATGATTGAGTGAGTGATTGAGTGAATGATTGAGTGAGTGAGTGGCATTTGGCTTTTTTAAAATATATATTGAGATGATGAGCTACAACTGTCAATGCCTGACTTTTATGACCTTTGTGACCTTTTTGACCTTTGTATACCCATTAGGACCTCCCTCCCCCCTTCCCATCAGCAAACTGAGAAACAAGTTTCCCCGTTGTCATGGTATTTGTATTGACGCCCGTGAACCTTATCCGCTTTCACAATTGGCTCGAGTTGTGGTCGCTTACTTCATCCCATGCTGAACTTTGGTCTTCACTTCCGAAGTTAGGAGTTGTGTCCCCTTTCTTCATGGTAGTAAGGAAACGAAATTATGTTGCATAAAGCCGTGAATGGGAGATGGATATAGGCGTGGATGTGATATGGATATTGAGGCATCGGGGAGGATATAGGCGTAGATGAGAGTTGGATAGATACGTGAATGAGGGAGGGTATAGGCATGTATGGGAGATGGATATAGGTTCATCGGGGACCATATTTGCGTGGATGAGATATGGATTTAGGCGTGTATGAGGGAGGATATAGGCGTGGATGAGATATGGATTTATGAAGATATAAATGTGGATGAGGGAGGATATAGAAGCGTATGAGGGAAGCTATAAAAGTTGATGAAGGAGGATATCGAAGTGGATGACGGAGGATATAGAATAGGATGATGGAGGATACAAACATGGATGGCAGACATGTCAATGCAAGAAAGAACAAATGATTAGAAATTTTAAAAAAAAATGTTTTCAAAGAACTCAATCTAGTTCTCTCCGTCTCTATTTAGTAGCCATCCGGTATCCTGTAACCTCGAGCCACCACTGTATTGTAGCTAAAAAGCCTCGGCTCTCCTATGACTACAAACCTACTCTGTCCTGTAGCCAAAGCCTTCAATTCCCTGTCACTACAAACCTCCGCTGTCCTGTGAATACAAACCTTTATAGTCTAATGCTATGAGACCCTATCCTGATATAAAAACATGGAGATGGATGCCACAAGATCGTACGACATTATACTCAATGAAAGACAACAACACAAACGACCCACTGTTTCAGCGCATCTGAAATTCTCCGACCGAATACGTAAGCCGATGTTAAGTAATTTGACAGTAAACATTTATTTATTGTCAAATCTATAAGCGAATATTACTAAAAAATCTCTTCATTTATTGTATTTTAATTAAGTTTCGAAGGAGAACATATAATAATACACGACATGATAAGAAAGAAAGAAAGATTGGTTTAGATTCAGTCAAGAAATTTTCGACCAACTAAAACTGAGCTACTACAAAGTGAGGTACCATCTTAAGGTAGAGAGAAAATTATAGAGTTTATGGTAGAGAAAGATGGAAGTTTATGGTAGAGACAAAGTTATAGAGCTTATGGTAGAGAGAACGCTAGAGAGCTTATGGTAGAGAGAAATCTGGAGAGCTTATGGTAGAAATAAAGTTGGCGAGTTTATTTTAGAGAGAAAGCTGGAGATTTTATGGTGGAGAGAAAGTTGTAGAGCTTATGGTAGAGAGAAAGTTAGAGAGCTTATGGTAGAGAGAAAGTTGGAGAGCTCATGGTAGAGAGAAAGTTGGAGAGCTAATGGTAGAGAGAAAGTTGTAGAGCTTATGGTAGAGAGAAAGTGTGTGAGCTTATGATAGAGAGAAAGTTGGAGAGCTTATGGTATAGAAATCTGGAGAGCTTATGGTAGAGAAATCTGGAGAGCTTATTGTAGAGATATATGGAGTGCTTATGGTAGAGAGATCTGGAGAGCTTATGTTAGAGAGAAAGTTGGAGAGCTTATGGTAGAGAAATCTGGAGAGCTCATGGTAAAGGGAAATTTGGAGCGTTTATGGTAGAGAGAAGTCTGGAGAGATTATGGTAGAGAAAGCTGGAGAATTTATAGTAGAGAGAAATCTGGAGAGCTTATGGTAAAGAGAAATCTGGAGAGTTTATGGTAGAGAGAAATTTTGGGAAATTATAGTAGAAAGAAAGTTGAAGAGCTTATGGTAGAGAGAAAGTTCAAGAGCTTATGGTAAAGAGAAAGTTCGAGGGTTTACGTAGAAAAGAAAATGTTTAAACGAATATAACCGTATAAAATTATACTCTATTTAACAACATTATCTTGAGAATCTCCAGTGTATTGAAGTATTGACGGTCATCTGAGAATAATCAACCAGTGTGACCCCTTACAGTGTCATCCCTTACAATGTAATCCCCTACAGTGCCATCCCCTATAGGGTCATCCCCTACAGTGTCATCCCGTACAGTGTCATCCGCTACAGGGTCATCCCGTACAGTGCCATCTCTAACAGTGTCATCTCCTACAGTGTCATCTTTTACAGTGTCATCCACTACAGTGTAACCCCGTATAGTTTCATCTCTTACAGTGTAATCTCTTACAGTGTCATCTTTTACAATGTCGTCCTTTACATTGTGATCCTTTATAGTGTCATCCTTTGCAGTGTCATCCCCTACAGTGTCATCTCTTACAATGTCATCTTTTACAGTGTCATCCCCTACACTGTCATCTCTTACAGTGTCATCCCCTACAGTGGCATCTCTTACAGTGTCATCCCCTACAGTGTCATCCCCTACAGTGTCATCTCTCACAGTGTCATCCCTACAGTGGCATCTCTTACAGTGTCATCCCCTACAGTGTCATCTCTTACAGTGTCATCTCTTACAGTGTCATCTCTTACAGTGTCATCTCTTACAATGTCATCCTTTACAGTGTCATCCTTTACAGTGTCATCCCCTACAGTTTCATCCTTCACAGTGCCATCTTTTACAGTGTCATCTTTTACAGTGTCATACTTTACAGTATCATCCTTTACAGTGTCATCCTTTACAGTGTCCTCCCCTACAGTGGCATTCTTTAAAAAGTCATCCCTTACATTGTCATCCTTTACAGTGTCACCCCAACAGTATCATCCTTACAGTGGCATCCCCTAAAGTGTCATCCTTTACAATGTCATCCCTAGCAATGTCATTCCTGACAGTGTCGCCCCCTACAGTGTCATCTCTTAGAGGTTCATATCCTACAGTGTCATCCCCAAATGTGTCATTTCTTACAGTGTCATCCCCTACAGTGTCATCCTTTAAAGTGTCACCCTTACAGTGCCATCCCTTTCAGTGTCATCTCTTATAGTGTCATCCTTTACGATGTCATCCCCTACAGTGTCATCTCTTACAGTTTTATCCTTTACAGTGTAATCCCCTTGTGTCATCTCTTATAGTGTAACCCCCTACAGTGTCATCCCCTCAAGTGTAATCATTTACAGTGTCAACCCTACACTGTCATCTCTTACAGTTTCATTCCCTACAGTGTCATCCCCTACAATGTTATCCATTACAGTGTCTTCCCTTACTATGTTATCCCTTACAGTGTGATCCCTTACAGTGTCATCCCCTACAGTGTCATCCCCTACAGTGTCATCTCTTTACAGTTTTATCCTATACAGTGTAATCCCTTTCAGTGTTATCCCCTACAGTGTCATCCTATACAGTGTCATCTATTTCAGTGTCATCCCTTACAGTGTCAACCTTTATAGTGTCATCTTTTACAGTAACATCTCGAACCATGTCATTTGTTACATTTGAAACGTACATTTTAAAAATAAGAGGATTTTTTTAGGAATACTCTTTCCTCCAACAGAACAGCAAACATTAGGAAAAAAAAACTCTTTAATAAACTTTTTGCAGCACAATAAATGGGAAAGAATCAAGTTAAGTTGATAGATACATTTGTCATTTGAACTTAGACAATATGCTAGATACAGCGCCTGGAGTCCTTTTTAATAGACAGCTTACAGTACGAACCGTGGACTTCATTTAATATTTGTTTTACGGTATTTAAAATGGAATGTTTATCGAACCCAGCTAGCTCATAAAGCTGTCAAATCAAAGCGCTGATTGAGTTTGTAACTTAAAAAAAAAAAAAGATTGAGTTATAAAAACGATTAAAGCTAATCAAAGATGACAGGGGAGGCAGGTTGTATTCACAGTGCGTTGGTGCCGAGGCCATCATAACGTTCGCATTTTGTGTGTTATTCTAACAAATACCTTCATTTTATCAATTTATTTAGTCGTTTATTCCAGTTCTATGAAATAAACGTCTTGTGTAGTGGCAACACTAAAAAATTTAGCTGTGCCGATTGTAGTGAGTTTAATCTCAAACTAAATAAAAAAATGTTTTTTTTTTTTTTTCTTCTAAATTTAATACCTTTTTATTTTTTAATACATGACAACGTTCTTTTTAAAAAAAAAAAAAAAAAAAAATAAATAAAAAAATTTTTTTTTTTTTTTTTCTTCTAAATTTAATGCCTTTTTATTTTTTGATGCATGACTACGTTCTTTGGAAAAAAAAAAAAGAGAAGAAAATTCAATTTAATTTTTAACTACCCACCTCACGTTTCATTATCTTAAAAGTTCAGTTTTGTAAAAATGCATTAAAAACAAAATTGAAAACGTGAAATACCTTCACATAATACAAATAGACGAAATACATAACCCCTAAAATCAACGTAGTTGGTTTAAATCCTTTAAAAATCTAATATCGAGCAATAAAGGGGGGGGGGAGGTTAAAAATTGGACAAGACATGCAAAGTGATGGACTTTAATAATAGATCAATGAGTGCTCTTTCCCCCATCCAATGGCGACGCCATCAAATTTAACATGGCGGGTCCCTTGCAGGTCTTAAAAAAATTTGGCGGGTCCCAAATAAATGTATTAAAAATAAAATTTATTTATTAAGTAATATTTATTAATCTACTAACTTGACCCATTATTGACTTTTGTTGTCGATAAAAATTTAAACATATAAAGGCATTTAAAATGGAAGTTCTCTTACATGTAATGTAGTTTACGCTTAATGAGCA
The DNA here is from genome assembly GCA_964033795.1 of Lymnaea stagnalis. Lineage (NCBI taxonomy): Eukaryota > Metazoa > Mollusca > Gastropoda > Lymnaeidae > Lymnaea > Lymnaea stagnalis. The sequence continues at coordinate 982,540 of CAXITT010000109.1, read as the reverse complement.
TATATACAATATTGGTAACTAATAAAAATGTACCAGGTCATTTGCCAGGTCCCAAGTTTTTTTACCAGGTCCTGGGACCCGGCGGGACCTGGTGTAGCGTCGCCACTGGCCCCGCCCCCTCCCCCTTTTCAAGACTCGCAACAACACATTTTTTCACGCCTCTGAACTATATTAATATTCCTATGACATACCCACTTTTTACACCGCAGATTTATTACACCAACTATTTCAGAAAAAAAAAACGAAATAAAATATTACGCACCAAACGAACATACGATATTTTTTTGGTTACGAATCTCAATTACCACAGTTATCGGAAATTTTTTTGATGAAATCAGTTTCATCATATTTCCTTCATGCTCCCTTTGACAGACAGGAACAATTTATTTTGGGTGTTGGGGGGTGGGGGGGGGGGTTAAAGTTCTTTAGAATGCGTTGTCACAGGCAAGGAGTCTATGTGCCTAGTTGTTAGTTCGCTAAGTTAGCGTGAGATGGTCCAATCAACTGCCCGAAGATTTTGACAGCCAGCCGCAAACAAAGGGGAAGTTAATATAAATGATTTAAAAACACCGTGTGCTTCTCATTACTGCGCTCACGTGTGCAAAGTGTAAGTAATTAACCAAAGGTATGTAAACAATTTATTACTATAACGAATTTTACAATCCAATACATTTGTTCGAAGCATAAAGCATGGTTCTTTGAGATGGATATAAAAATATCCGAAAAGTTTCCGTGAGCTTTACAATAAAATGTTTACCGTATTTCAAAAGAAAATTCCACTTGTGTATCGAATTATGTAAACATTGTGACGACAATCCACGAAAATTCCCCTATTTAAAACAATCTGTTGGCTCCTTTTCAACTCATCAGTTACAGGGAATCTTTTCAATCAAATGAACTTACAACTTCAATTCCATATTTCTTGAGACATTCATCTCCGAGCAAACAAACCCTTCAACGTCTTAATGTCTTAAATCCAACATTTCCATGTATTGAAAACTAAGGTTATAAAAAAAAGTGAAATTATCCAAAGCTCATGAGTTCGCAGACTCTTTGCTTCCACTAACAACATTTCTTCATGCTGAAGTTTAAACCCTTTACCAGGCCGGCGGTGAAGTACTCAGGGGACTTCAATTGGAGGAAACACGAGAAAGTATTTTTATTGATCACCTGTTCTTTACTGGAGTGAAGGTGAACTTTGAAAATTCCATTTGAAAGGAGTCCGATGCTTAGATAAAAATGTTCACATGTTGTGATGTGGGATTGCAATTCCTTTTGCTGAATGTAACCACAACTGAATGTGGTTTTTTTTTGTTTTTTTTGGTGTTTTTTTTGCTGTAATTTTAAACAAGTTTAAATCGTGAACCTCTTAATGTGCAAACTATCGATGCACATTGGGCTCCCTCTTGCATATTTAGAAAATAAATAGTTTATCCACATTATAGGCTTTTTGCAGTGGCGTAGCTGAGGTGGGGAGAAATCAAAATTGACCTAATGGTTGTTGCGGCAAATCTACGTGTTTTAGATGCCTTTATTTGTTTTCATATTCTTGATTCTTTTAAATTATTACTGTATAATAAATGACGGTTACAGATCCAGAGACTATATGGAATGTACGACTGTTTGTGTACTAGAGAAGAAAGAAAAGTAGTGGGACATGAGAAAAGTATTCAGACTTGACATAAATAGTCAGACATTAGAAAAGTAGTCAGACTTGATAAAAGTACTCAGACATTAGAAAAGTAGTCTGACATGATAAAAGTACTCAGACATGAGGAAAGTAGTCAGACATTAGAAAAGTAGTCAGACTTGATAAAAGTACTCAGACATGAGGAAAGTAGTCAGACATTAGAAAAGTAGTCAGGCATGAAAGAATTATTCAGACATGAGGTGAGAGAGTTAATCGTAGGTCATACAATTAGCCACACATTTTCGGAAACTGTCATTTTAAAACCAAAGTTCACCTTCTCAGAGGTGGAGGTGGGGGTCAAATACGATCAAAACTCAGATGATTGTATTAAATGTATGGAATGTTCGTAGTGCTTTTGGGGATAAAAAAGAACATAGATTGCGATACACACGATTTGTCCATAAAAAATAAAGATTTGTGTCTCAAAGTTGTTGTCTCAGTCTTTGTGTCTTCGTATATAAGTCTCAGAGTTTGTGTCTCAGAATATAAGTCTCAGAGTTTGTGTCTTACTATATAGTCTCAGAGTTTGTGTCTTAGTATATAAGTCTCAGAGTTTGTGTCTTAATATATAAGTCTCAGAGTTTGTGTCTTAGTATATAAGTCTCGGAGTTTGTGTCTTAGTATATAAGTCTCATAGTTTGTGTCTCAGTATATAAGTCTCAGAGTTTTGGGTCTCAGTACATAAGTCTCAGAGTTTGTGTCTCAGTAAATAAGTCTCAGAGTTTGTGTCTAAGTATATAAGTCTCAGAGTTGGTGTCTCAGTGTATAAGTCTCAGAGTTGGTGTCTCAGTATATAAGTCTCAGAGTTTTGGTCTGGGCATATAAGTCTCAGAGTTTGTGGCTAAGTATATAACTCTCAGAGTTTGTTTCTATGTGCCTCAGTATATAAGTCTCAGAGTTTGTGTATCAGTGTCTCAGTATATAAGTCTCAGAGTTTGTGTCTAAGTGTCTAAGTATATAAGTCTCAGTGTCTTAGTATATAAGTCTCAGAGTTTATGCCGCAGTATTTAAGTCTCAGAATGTGTGTCTTAGTATATAAAGCTCTGTCTTTGTGTCTCGGTATATATGTCTAAGAGTTTGTGTTCTACTTCTGTACCAGAAGGTTTTGAATTCGTCTCAAAATTTTAAAGACATGTTCTAGATAAGCAGATATAAATTTAGACCATGTTCAGGCTGGGATACGTGATGTGGTCCATTTTTAAGACAGACAGGCCATGACCGAAGTTAAAAGAAACAAATCTTTATAAGACACGAAAGATCTCCACGAGACACTCATCTATGTCAGAAACACGTTATACCTTAAACACCACGGAGACTCAAGCGATAACTAGAAACTTACAACTGCATTAGAATTCCCTTGATACATGTTTAATGTTTCTAGAGGTACATCAGTAGCGTACTCTAGTAGAAATTATCGTTGCACTCTTCAGTACTGAGCACGTTGTAGGAAAGAGTTTGCTTGGCAAACACAAATTCTTCCTTTGTAGCCAAGTTGATAATGAGTTTTTCTTTCTTCTTCTCCTTGTTGACCCTAGGAGTGCACTCTCGAACCCAACTGTTTACCAATGATGGGAATACACTTGGGGACCTACAGCGCAGTGAATTAAAAAAAAATTATTATAGTGATAGAGGACTCTTATTTGTGATTTTTTAAAAAAGTTAACAAATATTATATTTAGGAATGTACCCTTTACAGACTGAGGACGGCATCAAACATTGTAACTATACGAATGCAGATATGCGCATATATCAATAAATAAATTAAGAAATCAAAGAATTGTGGCTGATAAATATCAGAGCAACTATCAGAAATGATACAGGAGATAACAGAAATGGAGAAGTTCAGAGAAATGTTAGCGAAGGTACGAGAAATGCTTTAGGAGCTTAGAGAATTTTTAGAGAAGTTTGGAGAAATGTTGGAGAAACTAGGAGATATGCCGGAGAAGACTTGAGAAATGTTGGTGAAGCTGGGAGAAATGCTAGAGAAGCTGGGAGACATGTTGGTGAAGCTGGGAGAAATGTTGGAGACGCTATGCTATATTGAACGCGCCTGTTGAAATGAGCTGAACTACGCCGGCACAAGTGCGAGGCAGGTGCACCAAGTGGGTTCTATATTTTTATACAAGAGATAAAAGATATTGCCAACTAATTGGAAGCTGGCATGACGATGCTACTCTCTAAACTTTGGCACAATCATTCACCAGTCAACAGGAAGTCCGCCAACACTTTACTGATTCCAATCCAGGCGTCTGATATATGTGTGTAAAGGTGGGTGGGGGGGGGGGTTTATTTACTCTAAGAGAAACAAGATGAAAAGATATTGGGTTTATAAACGTGGAGCTCATCAAACTTGTGGATCGCATTCCACACGATCCACCGCTGATACAATCGTTAATCCATTATCCATTGTTTAAACACCGCACAGCGTTAACTAGGCGATGATTGTGTTTATAGATTAACGCAGTGTTTATCCTTAATCTCATACTCACCCTCAAATTATATACTCTCTATCTCTATAAAAGAAATGATATATTTAAGGAAATTGCAACAGTAATTGTGAGTTTACCCTGCTAGGCAAAGATCCTCCTATTGTGATATAAGGCGGACAAGATAGACAGGAATGATGAACATTTCACTAAATGAACAAGTGTTGACTGGATGGGAACGTTTTATTTCATTGGCCAATTTAAATATAACTTTGAGTTGTAAAATATGGCAAGAAAATGTATAACAACTTCTGAAATGAAATAGATTACGACTTCTGAAATGAAATAGATGACACCTTCTGAAATGAAATAGATGACAACTTCTGAAATGAAATAGATGACAACTTCTGAAATGAAATAGATTACACCTTTGGAACTGAAATAGATTACAACTTCTAAAATAAAATGGATTTAAAGTTCTGAAATGAAATAGATTACAACTTCTGAAATGAAATAGATTACAACTTCTAAAATAAAATGGATTTAAAGTTCTGAAATGAAATAGATTACAACTTCTGAAATGAAATAGATTACAACTTCTGAAATGAAACAGATTTAAACTTCTGAAGGAAATATATAAGAATTTCTGAAATGAAATAGATTACAACTTCTAAATGAAAAGGATACAAATTTCTGAAATAAAATAGATTACAACTTCTGACATGAAATAGGTTGCAACTTCGGGGGGCAATACATTAATAAACAAATAAAAGAAAATGAGAAAGTTAAGCTAAAAGAAAGTTTGAAAATGTAATTGAAAAATGAGAGTCAGACAAATGGAAAGAGATTTGGGTTAATATTTCTTTTGCAGAATAAATATGTAATTGGATAATATCATACGGAGACATGATAAAATGAATGAAGCCATGTGGTATTGATAACAGTAATTTTAAAGATGAGTTTAGCAGTAATGTGAAATATGAGTTTCGCAGTAAGGCGACAGATGTTGAAAGCAGTAAGGTAAAAGATTAGTTTAGCAGTAAGGTGATAGATGATGAAAGCAGTAAGGTGAAAGATGATGATAGCACTTATATGAAAGATGAGTTTAGCAGTAATGTGAAAGATGGGGAAAGTAGTAGGGTGAAAGGTAATGAAAGAAGTAGGTTAAAAGATAATGAGAGCAGTGAAAGGTGAAGAGAGTAGTGAAATATGATGAAATAAGTAAATTGCATTTTGATGATATTGTAAGGGAAGGGAGTGAAAATGTATGATAAGAGAAAAATAGGAACAAACAAATTATCATAAAAGAAAGAAAGACATAAAGACAAGCAGAGAAAGAGAGTGAGTGACAGAGAATGAGAGGAAAAGATAGAGAGAGAATGAGAGTGAGCGGCAACGAGAGACCGAGAGAGAGTGAGAGATAGAAAGAGGGAAAGACAAACAGATACATGTAGAGAAAGAGGAAATAAATTGTGATACGAGAAAGAAAAACCTTAATTTTATTTTTTTAGCATTCAAAGAGAAATGCTTCGAAGGTTCCATATATATTTGCCTATTCCAGCGGTTTTTTTTTTGCTTGAGAAACAGCCTCAATACGAATGTTGCTGTCTTCCTACCTTAACATGTTTCACATCATTTTACCGCCTTAACTTAATGCAGCACTTTCCTAATCAAGTGATTCTAAGTGGGCCTAACATCAAACACACCACGCCTTTTAAATCTATTTTTGAAATCATGGTTCTGTAGAGTTCATACGATGTTTCGGGATAAGAAGAAACTTGTTCCTTTTCAATTCGCCGTGCTGCCGTCCTTACGTACTCAACGTAGTCTAAAACTGAATTATATTTATGTCTCACAAATCGTAAAGCAACTTTAATTTTAAGACGTCTGTAAATGATTTGCAACTCTGTTTTTACATTGGGTATAAGAAAAAAGAATTATTTCCCTTTGTTATCTCGCTTATTAAAAACAAAAACACATGCACATTAAAGTTCATGATATATTTGTACTCTTCAACTAATCGATATCATTCATACCCCTTATCCTTATGTGAACCATAGTGGACCTTGACATATATATCCTGTCCTGTTCTACTGCTTTTGTGATACATACTAATTGCATAATGGGAATGCATGTGGTTTATTTATAAAGATTTGCCGGGCCTCGATGAGTGTGTAATGCTGACATTAAGACAGCAACAGGCACAAATGAATACAATATTTAAAAAAAAAAGAAGATGCTGTGAAAATCTGTAATATATATATATATATATCATATATATATATATTTATTATAGAGGTAATCACAGACGTATAATATATATTGGATGCATGTTATTCGGGAAAGCTACATGAAAAATCAATAAAATGCTGCCGTAGAATGTGAGAGAAACATTCCCGGCAAAAGCAATGCAGTTTCCTGACTTTATTCAATCCAATACCACCAGCTAAATTCATCGCACTAGAAACTAGGGAGACAAGTCCATCTTATCTTGTGACAAGTCTACCTTATCTTAAGCTGTGTTCAGTAATCGGAGGACGCTATTCGAATTTCTGATGTGGAATGGCTTTTTAAAAAAAAAATTTAAATGGAGTGTCAAAACGCGCAGCGTTGTACATAAAATACATTTACAGTTGGACATTTATTGTCGGCCTTGGCTGTATTTTTATGAAAGTTTTATAAAAAATGGCTTCTAAAAATTTAATAAAAACAATGCATTTGAACGTACAAAGAAAATCAGTTTTCATAGTCTAGTTTATTTGAATGTGGAGAAAATTAATTATTTTGAGCTTTTCATTTCCTCTTCGTAGACAAAAGGGAAACAATTCATGAGTAGAACTTACCCTTTGGATGCTGAGGCCGGCCATGAATTCCTAGTTAATGTTCCCAAGACAAGTTTTCTTTTAGCGGACACATCTTTAAATTGTCCCGGGCTCTTAGCGACATTCAACTTTTTAATTTGTCTATGAGACCACAAGTGCTTTCCATCTTGCTCCGGAAATGACGTCATTGTGCTAAGTGAACTGTGACTGGTTCCGCTTTTGCATCCTTCCGAAAGTCTTGGTTCAGGCGAGGATTTCTGTCGTTTGTATTCCATGTCCATCTTACATCTATAACGAAATGTCCAACTGGTTCAATTGTTTGTTTTTTTTTTAAATCAATCAAATTTTACGCCACACAACAGTTCCTGGTAACGTAATAACAATAACATTGTTACACCCGATACTCATTTAAAGTGTAATATCCACGGCATTTTTTTATTTAATAACCTGTTCAAAAGTTAACTGAATACATCTTGAAGTGTTTAGAATGTATGCAGATTCACCCTTTGCTAAATACATACTTTAAATCCAATAGACACGCCATTCCGTCTGAATTTAAAGAGGACAAAACATATTCCATCTTCCATTCATGGAACTCAAATTCTTTAGAGTACACGGAACAGACGGAAAACAAAATGCATCCGTCCACATGAAAAGTGTGCCGATGGTTTGAAATTTTCTTGTTCTTTTTTTTTTGGGGTGGGGGGGGTGGGGGGTTATTCTCGTTTTGACACAGGATATCATTGGCGACTGATTTAAGCCGGCCCGATGGAGCACTGCCACGTATCGATCTGCATCGTGTTGCTTTTTCCGATATCAGGTATTAGGTACATACGGCTCATCAATAACACGTCCACGGAGATTCTTGGTGTGGTGATTTGTTGCCAGATGGAGTTACAGCTTGCTGGTCAGGCGACACCAGCCTACGAACCTCAGCCATAAAATCATATTCTAAGGGTCAACAGTCATCCCGTTATATAGTTCAATAAACTAGCTGTTTGAGGTCTCTTCTTTTTTTTATACAAAATGTCAAGCGCTGGACAAGAGCAACACGGTCATCCGGCCGTTGGAGGTCATTTGTACGAAATTTCAAACGCTGGACATATGCCACATGCTCATCTCGACTAAATATATTTGACGCACCATGGCCCGCAATTCATTCATTGAATATAAATTGTGCAGCTATTTGAACAGTAATGAATCAGTTATCCTAGACATTGTTGTTTGATAAACACGTATGTTTCTTCTATGATATAAGAAATTACAGATAAAGCCAGTGTAAGTTTGATCGGCCTAAATCGCATTTTCTTAAGGACGTTATATCTTTCTGTAACTCTTTATCTAAAAACTCTAAATTATTTTTAGAAAATTGTCTTCAATTAGTGGCCCTTACGTTTGGGTAAAACAATTTCTAAGTCTTGTATGCTTGCAACGTGGTTAGCGTAAGACCAACGATTTTTGTGTCCTACTCTATGATAACTTTTACTAGTATGCCCCATAACTAGTAACATATTCATTGCCTTTCATTTGTGTACTCATGTTTAGTTTAAGACACCTATTTATACCTTACATCTTTTTCGCGAATCAAGAAACCAAAAAGCAACTTATCAAAAGAAGTATAGGCGAACAAAAGTAATGTATATCATCATTCACAGCAAAATAACCATGGGAGGTCAAAACATCCATGGTGATTCAACACATCCACGGGAAGTCCACACATCCACAAGAAGTCAACACATCAACGGGAACTCAACACACCCACAGAAAGTCAACACATCAACGGGAACTCAACACATCCACAGAAAGTCAACACATCCACAGGAAGTCAACGCATCCACGTGAAGTCAACACATCTACAGGAAGTCAACACATCCACAGGAAGTCAACACATCCACATGAAGTCAACACATCCACGGGAAGTCAACACATCCACAGGAAGTCACCACATCCACGGAAAGTCAACACATCCACAGGAAGTCAACACATCCACTGAAAGTCAACACATCCACAGGAATTCAAGACATCCTCTAGAATTCCGCACATCCGCAGGAAGGCAACACATTCACAGAAAGTCAACAAATTCATGGCAAATCAACAAACCCTCGTGAACCAATCAAACTGTCAGTTTGGGTGGAGTGGAAACATTTTACTACAACGAGAAACATTTTACTACAACGAGAATACGGGAATAAAAATGGATCAGAATGTCGCTAGCTTTGCTTACTTTATTTTAAGAAACTCATCTGCAAGCATCTCATTCAGTGGCGTGGCACAAAGGAGGCCTTGCTAGGGTTTTTGGATAGCACCGAATAAGGAAAACGAGCGTTGGTCGAATCCATGCTGTTCCACGGCGTAGCACTATATTTCGGTATCGAAAATCGAAATCTGAAGTATTCAGTAATAGGGTCCGAGGGTGTGAATACAATTGGTTTATTGTGAGAGGCCCTAACATGAAACCTAATTTCAGACCTGGTAACGTGCCGGATGGCTTTCATTCACGTTTCTAGTCAATAGTGTTGTCAGCCTATGGGAACTAAATAGAGGATTTTTTTCTTCTTCTGATTATTCAATTCGTCAACTGATGTTGTTCTATAACCATAGCCATAGGGATTGTTATACCAACTGTACCGCCACTGCGTTCGTCCTATAACCATAGCCATAGGGATTGTTAAACCAACTGTACCGCTAAAACTCTTGTTCTATAACCATAGCCATAGGGACTGTTATACAAACTGTACTGCCATTGCTTTCGTTCTATAACCATAGCCATAGGGAATGTTAAACCAACCAACTGTACCGCTAATGCTCTTGTTCTACAACCATAGCCATAGGGATTGTTATACCAGCTGTACCACCACCGCTCTTGTTCTATAACCATAGCCATAGGGATTGCTATACGCTAATGCTCGTTATATGTTTATTGTTTTTTAATGGACCAGTTTCCACAACCAGAGTAAACATTAGCAATAATTTAATGTATTTAAAATCGAGACAGTGAGCTGGCGGGTAAAGATTGGCTTTTAATTTTTAGAAATGTCGAATGTAGAGTAATCACAGACTTGTAAAATTAGAGGTAATGTGCTAAAAAGCATAGAGGTAATCGCAGACGGGTATCATTGTAATTTCCATGAAATATTGAGGAACCATTGTAAATTCCATGAAATATTGTGTAACATTGTAAATTCTCTTAAATATTGTGTAACTATTGTAAATTCCAGGAAATATTGTGTAACTATTGTAAATTCCAGGAAATATTGTGTAACTATTGTAAATTCAAGGAAATATTGCGTAACTATTGTAAATTCCATGACATATTGTGTAACATTGTAAATTCCATTAAATATGTGTAACATTGTAAATTCCATTATATATTGTGTAACTATTGTAAATTCCAGGAAATATTGTGTAACTATTGTTAATTCCAGGAAATATTGTGTTACTATTGTAAATTACACGAAGTGTATGGTGTCGCTATTGTACAAATGCACACCTCTCTTAATTGTTGGTACTGCTGATGTTTATTAATACGATGCCATTGTTTCTTCTTTAAAGTGTGTTTCTCAAAGTAATTGGTATATCTAAAAATCGTCAGAACAAATTGTCCATTTGTGTCATCGCCAACACTATTTTGTTTTTAATGTAAAGGTCCTTGAAATGGTTCGGGCTGCGCACCCTAAAATATGTGTCATTGTGTCTAGCAGACAATTCACAATGGTTTGAGAGTCCTCTCGTTTAACTTCTCTGAGTCTTTGTGCTTTAGCTGATTTCATCATTTAAACGCAGAGTTAAAGCCGTCTAAAGGATCGGCTTTGGTGATGCAGAAATGTAGTTAAGGTCTCTTCACAGAGCCACTTTTCCTTTAGAGAATCTTGATTTTAGCATTACTTTTCTATACCATGTTTCAATATTGAAAAGACTCGTTTGAAAATGTCTCTGACACCAGTTAACAGTTCAAGCATATCTTCACCAAAATTTGATTGTAATAGTGATTTATCTAGACAAAATAAGAAATGCTAATTTCCCCTTTAATGCTTTACCTTTTGTTTTAAACTTGCAAATATTATGGAAATCTAGCCAACTGCCTTCAATGAAACAATTTATTATTTTTCTTGTTGATATTCATTATAGATACAAATAATTTTCTTTTAAAGTACCATTGATGCAGTTAATAATTTATCACCAAAATGTGGGTAATGTCGTAATAGTTAGAACTTAAAAGTTAATTTCGTCGCATAGACAGTACACGTATTCTGAAAACTTGAGATCTCTCTCGGCCAAATTGATTTTTTCAACTATATGTCTGATGAATTAACACATGACATAAAGTTGTCATTTCCACTAAGTCTTCTAGTTATTTTATAGGGCAGAAAGTCAAAGATGACGCAGTCCCACATGGAAAGCACGCGACAGTCTTTGAGTAAAGTGCATCATGTCAAGGACGCTGTGTTATGAGGAAGAAACGTGATACTCGGAGTTCCGACCATTGCAATGGCACAAATCAATATTTGTTACATTACTACTCTCATCCCCAAACAGCTTGGGAATAATGATGAAAAATGTGAATATCTCGTGTGGGATAGAGAATATTTTTATTACTTTCTACAATATGAATAATTTAAAAAATAAAATTACGAACTTAAAAAAGCCAGGTCAGATATAAAAATAAAAAAATGTGCCTGAAATGTGGAAGGACATAAAGAAACTAATTTTTTTAATAACAGACCGGACGTTTTTAGCCTCACAAACAAATTTCAGAGGCCGATGAAGTTCTATGACCTTCATTCTGTCCACTGAACATTTGCAAGTGTTCATGTTTTCTTATTAACATTATATTTCTAAAGATAGTTGTACAGAAAAATAAAACAAAATATGATTGGTGTATGTTGATATAAAATACTGATTCATCTACAACAGTTGTTCACTTTAAAGATATGTTGAGAGATAAAGTTAATTTCCTTTATTTATCAAATGTTACTTTTCTCGACTTGCTTATATTTCATGTTTTACACATCACCGCTGGTTCCCGCAGGCTGCTCAAAACTGATGAAGAGAATTTAAAGATCCAAGGGAGGTTAGCCAATAAATATAATAACGAGGAATACAACACTTGTTTTGTCCCCTTACAAATCCACTTGCTTTATAAATGAAGACATAAAAGTCTTTTTTTTTTTTTAAAATAACGATTTAGTATTGATGTTAAAGTCATCGAATGAATATCTGCATCTTGGTCGAGACTTCACGTTGTACGAGATAGGTTTGTTTCAGCTCAAAATAAATTCTAACTAATTGAAATCTTACTGTACAAAACAAGCTCTATGTATACAAATCTAGAAAGTACAAATCCAACACTAAAAATCCAACTCCATCAAGTAAAAATACAACTTTTTCAATTATACATCCAACTCCATCAAATACAAAAAATACAACTCTATCAAGTGTAAATATAAATCTATCAATTACAAATCGGAATCTATCAAGTAAGAATTCAAATATATCAAGTACAAATACAACTCTATCAACTACAAATAAAATTCCAATCAACGATTTAAATATACATCACCCGTCTCCTTAAGGACACATAAAAAAACGTTAGAGTCCATATTATTTAGTAAAGGGCCCTAAATCCGTCATTTGCTTTGCCACAACTAACATCGAGGATACCAAAATGTGTTAAGGAGCTCATGGCTCCGGGGGACGGAGGAGGACCACCGTCGGGACGAGTGGCCAGAAATGAAATCCAAGACCCAGAGGCGGTCACACAGGTCTGGTGGTAGTCAAATGAATGTTTCGTTGAATTATCAATATTTATAGCAGACGAAGTTGGATATCCTTCATCCAAGGTGGTGGATAATCAATGTTTATAGTAGAAGAAAGGGATATCTGTCATCCAGTGCTGTGGATAATCAATGTTTTATAGTAGCCGAAGGGGATATCCGTCACCCAGTGCTGCGGATAATCAATGTTTATAGTAACCGAAAGGGTGATCCGTCATCCAGTGCTGTAGATAATTTGTCTCTAATAATCCGATATAATTTTATTTACGAATTCAACGAACTTTTTTTTTTATATATGGATTAAGAGTTTCGTCCACGATTTGCGTAACTGATACCACACCTACTCCCAGTCAGTAGCCTTGATGGCACTTACTCAAGAATACAGATTTCATTGTATCTCTTTGTATCTATCCACCCTGCACACATCTTATCAATATATAAAGTAGACGAAGGTGATTTTTGCCCCCTCCCCCTTTCCTGGTTATTATGGATTGATATTTCTGAAATACACCAAGATATTTTGATTTATCGAAATGACCTAATAGATGGCATATGAGGATACCTTGACTATCACACCGCTTACCAAAGAGGGCGACGACTTTGAGACGCAGCAAACTTGTAATTTTAATAACGCGGGCCTGGAGTGAGCTCCCCTTGGGGGTTGTGGGTTGGGGGGGGGGTATGAGCGAGGGGGAACAAAGTCAAGGACAATGACTTGCTTTGGTGTATTGTGCGACACCGACATGTTTTATTACCCGGGGGCACACACATGAATGAACGCCGTTACACCAAGGATGGATGACGTCAATCACTCAGTCGAGATGAACGCTTCCCTCATTTCGATGTACTTTAATCTAGAGCTTCAAGGGTGATCACTCTTGAACTCTGCTGGAAGTACAGGGCAAGTATGATAATCATTAGCACTAGATTTGCATTTTTTATAGAAGATATTTATCTTTTTAAAAAAAAAAGAGTTTTAATCATTGATATTAAAAAAATATTTTGTTTGTTTTGTTTTTTTTTTTTTTTTTTTTTTTTTTGGGGGGGGGGGTTTTATGTTATTTTTTTTTTTTTTTGTTTTTTTTTTTTTTTTTTTTTTTTTTTTTGGGGGGGGGGGGGGTTTGCAGCTAATGTTTTTTGATAAACATTTTAAAACACAAATGTTTTCGCTTTTTTAAAAGAAAATCTGAACTAAGCAACTAACACAAAGCAAATCATTTCACTTATTCATATTGTAAAGTAACGCAGATGAGAGGGACTTTAGAGCCAACATTAAACAGCCCTTAAAAAACATGTTTGTTTTTCATATTAATCATTCATATGCATAATTTATTATTGTATTTTATTTTAATATTCTAACGGCCAAACTACTTTTTTTTACAACACATATTTATTTCACCAAATATTTCAGAGAACAAAGAAAATATTTCGCACCAAACGATATATTTACAAATCTCATTTAGCGCCTTTATCGGAAATTTTATTTCGTGAAATCAGTGGCGTCATAATTCCTTCACCTTCCGCTTGAAAAAACAGGAAAAACTAACTATATAGAGGTATTGGGTGTTGTTGAATGTGCTGTCATCGGCAACAAGTCTACGTGCCAATGTTCAGATCGATAGGCTGACGGGAAGTGGGTCAATTAGCCGCACACACCCAGACAGAAAGAAAATGACACGAAGAAAAGCGAAGCTAATATGAAGAATTTAATAAGTCCTTTATCCGAACATAAGGTCACCAAGCAATAGATCCTTCTACTCCGTTCTTCATAATGTTAATTTCTAACAAGAACAAGTATAATGTGCAGAAAAAATTGGGCTAATATACATTTATAACATGAATTAATTTTAAAGTAACGTATATTTTAAAACAGTCATTTAATGAGCAATATAATGATTTTTTTAATGAACGGGTCTTTTTTAATCAACACCATCACTAGAGAATATAATTGAATCAACATCAATGCTAAAGTCATCTTTGAATCTAGACCACCCACAGAGAAATTTTTTTAATCCACATCAACGCTAGAGCCAATTCATAACAGAAAGGAGACATTTAATCCGAGCAAATGCACCAATTTCATGTCCAGTAAAAACTGTTAACATCCTTCAAGGATTTCACCACGATTACCTCATATCAAACGTTTTTTAAGAGTGGACGCACTTTTTAGGACAGGACGGCTCCATAAAAAATTCCGGGTAAAGTGGAGTGCTTCCAATTTAACTAAATAAAGTGTTATAATGTTTCTTTTACATTTTCGTACTAGAAACAACGACTTTCTATAGAGTACGTCACTGCATTGCACCCCGAACAGTTTCCTATCCTGATGTGAAACTTCAAACAAATCCAAAACAGCATTGCACCCCCCAACAGCTTCCTCTCCTCAAACTGCCACGGCAATGCACCCCCAACAAATATATTTTTCTAAAGTGTTTTCTCAAAGCAGCAGGCTGAACGCTTCTAATGTATCGTTTAAATCACCACACACTTGAGTTGCCTTGGTATCGATCCCTCATATTCCTCTGGAATCACGTTAACTTAACGTTTTAATGGTTCATTTCCGATGTCGATATTTTAGTTAAAAGTTGGCCGACTATATATTACTATAAAATTTTTTGCCCTCCCACCAAATTGCTGATTTATCAAGTTGTATGCACGGCTTTTGTTAAATTCATAAGATTCATGAATAAACCTTGCAATACTAACTTTTACAACACTAACTCTTACAACCCTAACTCTTACAATCCCTAACTCTTACAACACTAACTCTTACAATAATAACTCTTACAACCCTAACTCTTACAACACTAACTCTTACAATAATAACTCTTACAACCCTAACTCTTACAATACTAACTCTCACAAAAATAACTCTGATCACACTAACTCTTCTCACACTAACTCTTACAACACTAACTCTCACAGTACTCTCTCTACTCTCTCTAGGTTTACAACAAGAAAAAATAGTAACAAAATTCCTTTTAAAAGAAAAAAAACCCATCCCAAATAGATTTAACCGAGGGACGCAGACAATTTTTTTTTCCTTGACTGTTTCAGACACGACATCTTAGAGACATCTTAACCACTCAACGAATGACAAGTAAAAGCCTGTTGGACTGCAGTCCCATTAGCAGCAGATTTGAGCGTGGTCCAACCATGGCGTTAAATATACATCAGTTGGGTTGTTTGTTTGTTTTTTAACACACACAAGAAGCCCATACAAAGATGTGGTGACAATGAAAATTATTTAAAGCTTTTGTTTGTTTGGGAGGGAGGATAGCACGAAAGGCCAGAGAGTGTATGGGACTCTGGTGTTTGAGAACCCTTTATGATCAGGGCCATTGATAGTGAAAAGGGGGGAGGGGGGATCATGAAAGGTCGGATTCGGTACGGGGCTCTGGTGAATGAGAATCCCCTATTATCAGGGCGAATGTTTTGAAAGTAAAAGCTCTATTTGTTCGGCAATTGACTTGCGAATTTGGAAGAACACGAGCCCCCCCCCCTCCTTTATTTTCCCGAAAAGAGATTGCATCTATGGTGTTGAAGATTAACTGCCAAATAAGGTTAAAGGCCGTTGAATGAGTTGGAATCTGGTGGGTGGGGGAGGTTGAAGTGGAAAATCTGGTGAGAGCCTGGTCAGGATGAGAGAGCTGGTAGGGCTGCTCAGAATAGGCAAGATAGAGATCAAGATAGAGAGAGAGAGAGAGCGAGAGGAAGAGAGAAAGAGAATAAGAGAGAGAGTAGGGGAAGAAGAGAGAGAAAATACGAGAGAGTAGGGGAAGAAGAGAGAGAGAGAGAGATAGAAAGAGATAGAGAGAGAGGAGAACATAGAGAGAAATAAATAATGAGTGAAAATGAGTGCAGAAGTGTCGGGTAAAGATTGAATCCACATCGGATTTAAAGATGATAAAGGATTTGCATCCAATCAAGAGGCGAAACATTAAAGGAATTGTTTAAATTTCAAATTGTCCATATTAAATTGTCTTTTGTCGTTGTGCTCTGTAAGTAATCCATCGAGAATGTGTAATGCCATTTCGGAGCACTAAATTCGCTGTGAGAGACAGCTCCTTAACTCCATTAAACTATTTCATTGCATACACCTTTATGAAATGATTGTGACCTAATTTTTATTTTTACAGGAGAAAGGTATGAAACATTAGCAAGAATCAACATGGAGATCCCCAAAGCTTACAGGGATTTCAAAAGTCTTATAGAGGTTTTAATTTTATAAAAAAAAAACAAAAAAAACACCAAAAAAAAACAACACAAGAACAAAAGCAGTTACAGTATCCACTGTTAATTGTCTGCTCCTAATGAACATTGTCAAAACTGTCCAACGTTAATGTCATCAACAAGGAGAAGTGTAAAGACCAGATCTAATTAGAAAACAGGGGACTGACCATGATGTTATATCGGTCAAAAGTCTGAGGCCATCAAACACAGACACCGAAGACAGAGATGTTTCCCTTCATGAGATCAGCGTGTGAATCAGTCGTCATTTCAGATACACAATAACGATATAAACCAATTTCAAATACACAATAACGTGATTAACCAATTTCAGATACAAAAATCACGAGATAAAACAATTTCAGATGCAGAATAGCGAGAGAATCCCAATATCAGATACAGAATAGCGAGAGAATCCCAATATCAGATACAGAATAGCGAGAGAATCCCAATATCAGATACAGAATAGAGAGAGAATCCCAATATCAGATACAGAATAGAGAGAGAATCCCAATATCAGATACAGAATAGCGAGAGAATCCCAATATCAGATACAGAATAGCGAGAGAATCCCAATATCAGATACAGAATAGCGAGATCATCAAATTTCAGATACTCAATAACGAGATAAACCTATATCAGATACAGAATAGAGAGATCATCAAATTTCAGATACTCAATAACCAGATAAACCTATATCAGATACAGAATAGAGAGATCATCAAATTTCAGATACTCAATAACGAGATAAACCTATTTCAGATACAGAATAGAGAGATCATCAAATTTCAGATACTCAATAACGAGATAAACCTATTTCAGATACAGAATAGCGTCATAAAAACATACACCTATTTCAGATACACAATAACGCAATTAAAATTTGATCATAGTCTCTAAGGAGGACTTTCCATTATGTAGTAGAACTATAAAATTTCTTCAGATAATTTGAGCTGAACAGTACATCGGTTCATTGATCCTTCAAAAGCATGGGAGCGATTTCTACAGTTGGGAAGTGATGCTTTGAGATGACGATAGTGCACATAGGTTATTGATAGATGATGGGGGAGGATTGGGCTGGATAAGACTGACAGTTGAAATTAGAAAGGCCCCATTTAAACGGGGCTGAAAACGTGACAAATTAACTTGCCAACAACACTGGGAGGGGGAGAGCCGGCAGTTGGGAGGAGGGGAGGAGAGAGTATGCTGTCCTGGACCAGATCGATGTGAGGAAGAAAATGTTATTTTAAAGAATTAATTGTCCTTAGCCTTGAACTATGCAACATGTCATGCGGTTATTCATTTAATGTTGTGAAAGGTTGTATGTATCAACTGAATTCATTGTAGGGTATTGATGGCAGATTGACATACACTTATTCCATAGTACATAGCCAATAAGGATGTTATGGAAGGTAGAGTTAATTGTGCATCAATTTGTTCTGCAAGTCACATCCGTGTTGCTGTCGAAGCTCTAAAGCATAAATTATAGCACCACACTTTCCACTCTTTCTATAGGATGATGACTTGCCAACAAACATTAATCGCTGACCAGAACGCTTGACCGACATGCGATTCAATAACCATGGCATATGGTGTTTAAAGATTGGGTTTTTATACGTTCTTCATGGTTGCTATGTCAATGTGTTAACGTCCCTTACAATAGTATTTTAAGAAATGTAAATCAACTTTTGATATTTATCAACATTTGAACACACAGAGAGTTGTGTAACATGATAGCATGAAAGGGGTTTTATATTTTATGGATTGAGCTCGGTGTATTCCCAAAACCTTTATAAACATAGGCGCCAGAATGATCAATACATTGATCGCGTCCGCCCTTAACCTATATAGAAGAAGAAGAACATTGCGTCTCTAGTTCAACGATTTAAGGCAAAGTTCCTACCTGTAGCTCTTCCTTAGGCCGACCCCTACAAAGATCCTGGGGGGGAAGAGCAACTGATTGGGACGTTTGCTGGCCATCATGTGTGCGTCCCCAGAGCTGAAGTGTCGACGGAAGTGCTTCCAGGGCGGTCTGTCATTCAGGCCAGGGTGGCTTTGACAGCTGAGCGGCGGCAGCACTGGTGACTCCTGGAAGTACGAATTGCATCAAGTCATAAATTTCTCAGCCAACAAATAAGGATACAAATGGTTCAAATTGTAAATGTCAACCAAACCCAGTTACACTTTTCACTGAAACATTTTTTATGTTCAACATACCGGTTTTTGGTGATTTGATAGGGAGTCTGAAAAGACAACACGTGTTTGAATGGATTAAAGCTTGATTGAACATCTAAGACAAAGAGAAGTGAAAAGTTTGCTTAATTTAAACTAATTCAATAATAATTTGATGGAGCAGTAGCAGCATCTTCCCAATCGTATAATTCTATATTAAGTGTTTTGTGTGTTTACCATATTAGTTGAAAGAATAATTCGTTTTTTAAATAAATTCCAAATACGTTAAAAGTCATGAACGAACAAATTCAAAATAACAAACAAATTAGCAATGTTTACAGTTAGACAGAGACCATTTCAGACAACAGATAAGACATTTTGGGCCATATTCCATTGCGTTAAAAAACGTTAGATGGAGAGCTAGGTGGCAAGTTATATAGAGAGCTAGGTAGCAAGTTAGATGGAGAGCTAGGTGGCAAGTTTGATGGAGAGCTAGGTGACAAGGTAGATAGAGAGCTAGGTGGCAAGTTAGATTGCGATTTTGGTGGGGGCACTAAAATATCTTTGATAAAATATCTTTGATTAATATTGACACATCTAAAAACAGCTTTTCAATCACGGAACATGATGCAGGATGGCAATACCAAAATCCCTTAAAATACCTCTAAACTTGTGGTATTATTTCCTAAAATTCAGTAAATAACCTTCTCTATCCCTTTATGCCCTCTAACGTTCTCAAGGGGTGTGTTA
This sequence comes from Lymnaea stagnalis, assembly GCA_964033795.1. Taxonomy (NCBI): domain Eukaryota; kingdom Metazoa; phylum Mollusca; class Gastropoda; family Lymnaeidae; genus Lymnaea; species Lymnaea stagnalis. The sequence continues at coordinate 962,676 of CAXITT010000109.1, read as the reverse complement.
TTATTATTTACATCAAGAAATGGCGTCAGCAGGGCGAGTTTGCACTCTTTATTCACACCCCCCCAATCACCCCTCTCCGGCCCGACGCATCGGGCCGCGGAGCGGATCGTCGGGGATGTCCACTCTTCATGACGGCCCCCACCCGGGCCCCCCACCCAAGCACCCCAACCAGCAGGCACCCGGTCGATCCGACACTATGCGTTTAAATAGTGCATTCGATCGACTTTCTTATGGAGTTGGGATGGAAAATTTACGTCCTAATATCTTCCCCGACCCATCCCGGGAAAGCGTCGGACGCCCTATAAGAGGGATTCCACAGTGGGTTTCCACAACGCAACTAGCTCGCGCTGTAGCTGGGACGAAACGGTTGCCTAGGGACAGCGTTCTCACGGCTGCATTGTTTGAATCCTCGGCCAGAGGTTATCACCCTCGCTTCTGGCCTCATACCCGTCACCGGCAACTTATAATCATGATCCCTACCCTGGCTCTGCCTAATTTTCCGACTGTAAAGTATCACAACTGGCAGCCCTGTGGGAGCTGTTTTATGTATGGCAGGTACCGAGCACACCCTTTGTCTGCCCACGCGGGGCGTGCCCAATAGTTCTGTTTCCCGGCACACGCCGAGGGTGTCGGTGGCCGACGCTTCCTAATCGACAAGTTACAACAGACATGCCAACCGGAAACCGGGACGGGCGTGTGTTATTAGATTGTTCAATCAAATGATTGACTATAAGACTTCTCCATCAAATTATTGGATATAAGAATTTTCTATCAAATGTATGGTTAAAAGATATTGTCATCGAATGATTGGCTATAAGAATTTTCCATCAAATGGTTGGGTATAAGATTTTTCCATCAACTAGAAGATATTTCCATGAAATATACGTTTTTTCCATCAAATATTAGATTTTTCAATCAAATGATTGGCTATAAGATTTTTTTCATAAAATGATTGGCTATAAGATTTTTTCATCAAATGATTGGCTATAAAATGTATGTGCTCTACTCTTTTCCACTAAATGACGATTCATAACAGCCGTCGTCTACTTTGAATATCCGAGAAGAGAACGGTGAGTGGCGGCTACACATAAATAGGAGAGACTATCATCACGTCTCTAACCCTTCCAATGAATCTGGAACTTAAGTTGAAACGTGTTTCCGAGTATATGATACCAGCCGTGCCACATTATTTTCTCACATATAATACTAAGAAAACAGAAGGAAATTCACTTTGGTCTTATGTCGTGTTTACAACTGAACTAAAATTCATTCAACTGTGGGGAATAGTGCAAGGGATCCACAATAAATTATTTTTTATCCTTAACGTTTCTAACGCTGTACAACATTTTTTTTTTTTAAAAATGTATGAAGCATCCTGTACCTTTTCTTTTGTGGTAGTTTGTAAATTTATTGTATAATCTCATTTTATTTCTCATTTTTACATAGAAAACAAGTCTGTACAAAAAGACGAGAATTGCTGATCAACAGTGTACACAATTCATGTTTACGATACGTTACAAAATAAAATCCTACTTATATATATATATATATATATATATATATATATATATATATATATATATAAATCATATTTATAAATAAAAACAAAGTTTTTCTGTGTAACAAGCAGGCTACGTTTTTATACCCACACTCGATACGTTACAAAATAAAATCCTACTTATATATATATATATATATATATATATATATATATATATATATATTTAAATCAGCTTTATAAGTAAAAACAAAGGTTTTCCGTGGAACAAGCAGGCAACGTTGTTATGCCCACACTATCCCCAATGAACATCGACACAATTTAGTTTCACAAGGCAATCAGGGGCCGGGCCATGCATTGTGTGCCCCGTAATTGGATTTACATGCCAAGACATCCCCTGCCTGGCTGGGTCTAGTTAAGGCAATAGCGCGGCCAGGCAGTGATCTGATGAACGCGAGCCGTCCAACGGTGGGGTGGCACGCCAGACTTACAAGTATGGACATGTCTTACGGGGTTGTGAGTCGTGATGCTCAACTCAAACGTCTTGGGGGTAGCCGCTATTGCTGGTCTTATGATAAGTGGTTTGGGGGATAAGGGGTTAATTGATAAGTGGTTTAGGAGTTAAAAAGTTTGTTTGATAGATGGTTTGGAAGTTAAGGGTTTAATTGATAGATGGTTTGGAAGTTAAGGGTTTAATTGATAGATGGTTTGGAAGTTAAAAGTTTAATTGATAGATGGTTTGGAAGTTAGGGGTTCAATTGATAGGTGGTTTGGAAGTTAAGGGTTTAATTGGTAGATGGTTTGGAAGTTAAGGGTTTAATTGATAGGTGGTTTGGAAGTTAAGGGGTTAATTGATAGGTGGTTTTGGAAGTTAAGGGTTTAAACTCATGGTGCTAAAATTTTTTTGATGAATCATTTAGCTTAGCACAAACTATTTTCAAATTTTTTTTGTAATGTGCGTTCATTTTGGTCTCTCTTTCAAAAGTTGTATTTTTTCTTTAATCTGTAAAATCATTGACAATGTTTGCTCTATTATCAAAGGTTGCGAATGATTTTTTGTTGTTGCTATAATGAATCGTAACATAGCTTGTAACAAAGTTTGTAACACTGTTTGAAACATAGTTTGTAACATTCCATGTATAATCTTCCTACATCTTTCATTTTTTTTTTCTATTTAAACTCTCTCTCTCTCTCTCTCTCTCTCTCTCATTATCTCTCTCTCATTCTTTCTCTCTCTTCTTCTCTATCTATCTCTCAGTCTCTATCACATGCATATTTGATAAAAGTATTTTAAACTATACATCATTAAGCTACTCAATTGAAAAGAAAGTATTTTTTGCTTGTTGATATGTAATATTCTACAGCTAATCCAGATTACATGATGTGTCACAGCCAACTGATTAGGCCACTCGCTTCTCTTTAGCAGTTCTACAATAGTGTAGTAGTTTTTTATGTCCCCCGGTAACTTAGAGATAGCCCAGTGCTTTAGTGGAAAACAATGTTGGGATATATTGTAATGGAATCTAATAAAAACTTTTTTAACAGCCCATTTACAGCTTTGGATAACATATCCTCTAACAGAATTCAATAACATCTAAACTAACAGCTTTCGATAATATCCCATTTGCAGCTTCAATAACATCTCAGTTACAGCTTTCGGTAACATCTCACCTAACAACTTTTTATAACATCTTATCTAAATGTTTTTGATAACATTTCATCCAACAGCTTTCTCATAACATCTCGGCCAACAGCTTTCGATAACATCTCATTTACAGCCTTCAGTAACATCTCATCTATCGCAGCTCAGTCACGGCTTTCTGTCACAAATCAGGGTAAAAGCTTTTTGCCCCGTGTCAGAATAACATTTTTCTTATCTAAACTGACATTTTTATGCCCCATTGTTACATTGACTGGCAAGATTGGTCCTGTTATATTTTACATAAAAACGCATTATTTAAAAAAAAAAAGCATAATCAAAAACTTTGTTGTTTCATCAGTTGTAGATAAATTAATTTAGCTTTTACTTTAATTCACTTCAAATTCATGTAGCTTTCACTTCAATTCACATTAAAAAAAAAAACGAGATTGACAGAAAATAGATTTTTAGTCAAGTCATCACCTGATACAGTTGAACAGTTATCAGATAACTCAAACCTTCCCTCCCTCCCCCGCACTGGAATGGCTTGAGTAATGGGAGCTGCCAGGCAGTTGATGTTCTGTAGCAAACTGAGATCTAACGATGAAAGCTGTACGAACCGAATTCCATTAAGGGTCGTAACACAGCATGACAACATATCATCGAACCGAATCCCAATCAAACATGATCGAATTTGTTTATTCAAGGCCACTCATGTCACAGTGTCATTGATTGGACAGGCACCTGGAGATGTCGAGTCAATGTCTTTGATTTGACAGACACCTATATCCATATATTACCTTCTCAAACTGGAACATGTATCCATATATAACCTTCCCCAACTGAAGCATGTATCCATATATTACCTTCTATTACTAGAACATGTATACATTAATATTAACTTCTCTAACTGGAACACGAATCCATATTTTACCTTCTCTAACTGGAACACGAATCCATATATTACCTTCTCTAACTGGAACATGTATCCATGTAAAACCTTACCTAACTGGAACATGTACCCACATATTACATTCTCTAACTGGAACATGTATCCATATTTGATTGTCTTCTCTTACTGGAACATATACCATTATATTGACCTCCCCTTGCTGGGTCACTAAGAAATCCTAATCGCCTTCGGAGATGATTTCCGCCTCAGTGCATAAAGGTAACTGTCACGACATTGGTGTCACGTTACAATAAGTGCCACGTTACAATGCAATTCACGTTAAAATTGGTGTCAGCTTTATGGGCTTTTCACGTTACCGTGTGCGCACATTACTGTTTTCACGATACAAAATTGTGTCATTATACAATTGGTGCCTACCCCACACTGTGTTTTAAGCTACAATTGTTGTTACATTACAGTTGGTGTCATGTTACAATTAGTGTCACGTTAAATTGGTGTCCCTTTACAATTAATGTCACGTCACAATTAATTTAACGTTACATTTGGTGTCACGTTACAATTGGTGTCACGTTATAATTGGCGTCACGTTACAATTGGCGTCACGTTACAATTGGCGTCACGTTACAATTTATGTCACGTAACAATTAATTTCAATTTCATGTTACAATTTGGCACACCTTTAAATTTTGCTTCCAGAAATTTTCCAGTTTTAAGAGCAATAATGTTTTCTGATATTTTCAAATATATTTACGAATAAAAAATATTTTTGTCCACATAATAGTAGCTTTTCCCCCCGTAAGCCAAATAAGTCCAATAAAACAATACAAATTTGAGAGCGTGCACAATTTTACCAAGTGATAATTGCTACTTTAAGACAAACTTATTTGAGACTACGCTTTTGATAAAAACAAAGTTAAATTTATCAAGAGTAATTCTTAACTAAGTAACATGAATCGAAACAATCAGAAATGTATCTTATAGTTTAAGGCTTCATTCCTGTTTCTTTTTAAATTTAAATATTTATGATATAATTTCAGTAGGTAGAAATACGTGTGCTTGGATTAGTACTACACAGAGTATATTACTCCATAGAGAATTTTACTACATATATAGTATAGTACTGAACAGAGTATAGTGCTAACACAGATTGTAGTACTATACACAATATAACTCTGATCAGAGTATATTGTCTGGTCTCGCCAAAGTCCCAAGCCTAAACTATCAATTGCTACACTCATTTACTTATACTTTCAGCCGTCTTGAAGCCATCAAGTTCAGGACTAATAGTGGGAAAATTGCAAAGTCCACAGTAATGCAAATTTAACTTTAAAAAAAGCCAACTAATTAATACTCTTTACCCAGTGGCGTATCTAGGATTAGTTCCCCCTGTGGGGGGTGGGGGGGGGCTAGCCTTTTTTTAGATGCCCCTTTCCACGAAAAAACAACTGCAGTTGACGGAAATCATCACTCATCCATATTTTTTTAATGAAAAATACCGCCAAAGGTGGACCACCCACACTACACTTCTGTCTGCGCCCCTGACTTTAAATTTACAATGACTCAGGTGGGAAGAATAGCCAAGTTTACATGAATAAAAATCGATTTATTAAACTTACTTACTAATAAATATACTTTGCCTTCCTATTGATCAATCTGATCATTAATCCAAGGGTCAGATTTGCAATACATTTGTGTGCGTTCAACAATCGTGTACGTGTCAAGTTGTTGTGAGCAGTGAATCAAAATGTACGGCTTAGCTTTAAAAGCCTTTAACATAAATGTATATTTACTTTACTTGATACGTCATTGATTCGCAATGTATCATGGCCCAGCTTAATTATTTTTTTTTAAAGTGATCTTTTATAGAGCATTCATTCTAATCAATCAAACAATTTGCAGGTTGTAGATAAAAGCAATATTTCTGTGACTCCCATTTATTTAATTGAATTATGCATTTAGACAGATATGTTTACATCAGGTCATCGGTGATTTCTTAGATTAGTTCTAATGTGTTGCTTCTTGGTTGTTATAGAGCTATGTTGTTTAATTCCAATCCTTCTCGTTATATTAATGTACCAGTTTGTCTCTGTCGCTCTATATATTTATTTATACAAACATATTAGCAATAGTTACTTGCTTTAAAAAAATGTAACAAAAATTACCTTCCGCTACAGTTCAAAGAGATTAAAATTTAATTTCAAAATGGTTTAATTTATTTTTTTAAGTTTTCCATTTTGAAAAGTTACGTTCTCTATCCAGAAGCAGACGCCTAGGATGTGACGTTTGGACGTGGCGGCAAGGGAAAAATACGCCCGTTTGCTGGTTTTAGTGATATTGTTTGTTTTAGTAAAACTTTTGGTTTTAGAAATTTAGTAATACAACTGGGTTTGGTAATACCGTTACTTTTAGGAATACGGTTGGTTTTTAGGAATACGGGTGGTTTTAGGAATATGGTTGGCTTTTAGTAATACGGTTGGACTTAGTAATACGGTTGGTTTTAGGAATACGGTTGGTTTTAGGAATATGGTTGGTTTTAGGAATACGGTTGGTTTTAGGAATACGGTTGGTTTTAGAATACGGTTGGCTTTTAGTAATAAGGTTGGCTTTAGTAATACGGTTGGTTTTAGAAATATGGTTGGTTTTAAAATTCCGGTTGGTTTTAGGAATACGGTTTGTTTTAGGAATACGGTTGGCTTTTAGTAATACTGTTGGCTTTAGTAATACGGTAGGTTTTAGGAATACAGTTGGTTTTAGGAATACGGTTGGTTTTAGGAATAGGGTTAGTTTTAGGAATACGGTTGGTTTCAGTAACATAGTTGTATTTAGTAATACGCTTGATTTGGTAATACGGCCTCCCCGTAGTCATACACTTTAAGACAGCACATTGCAATTCGTTTTAGATAATTACAACATGAAGAGATTTAGGTACATGATAATAAAATGTGTTTAAATAAAACGTATGTTAAACTAAGTAAAGCTAAAGGCTATTATGGTTCCAGTCCATTAGTTGAGTTGGCAAATAGAAGGTCAAGTGGGTACTTAATGGTTCCAGTCCATTTGTTGAGTTAGAAAATGGAAGGTCAAGTGAGTACTTAATAGTTCCAGTCCATTAGTTGAGTTGGCAAAGAGAAGGTCAAGTGAGTACTTAATAGTTCCAGTTCATTAATTGAGTTGGAAAATAGAAAGTCAAGTGAGTACTTAATGGTTCCAGTCCATTAGTTGAGTTTGCAAATAGAAGGTGAAGTGAGTACTTAATACTTCCAGTCCATTAGTTGAGTTGGCAAATAGAAGGTCAAGTGAGTTATTAATAGTTCCAGTCCATTAGTTGAATTGGCAAAAAGAAGGTCAAGTGAGTACTTAATAGTTCCAGTCCATTAGTTGAGTTGGCAAATAGAAGGTCAAGTGAGTACTTAATTGTTCCAGTCCATTAGTTGAGTTTGCAAATAGAAGGTCAAGTGAGTACTTAATGGTTCCAGTCCATTAGTTGAGTTGGCAAATAGAAGGTCAAGTGAGTATTTAATGGTTCCAGTCCATTAGTTGAGTTGGCAAAAATAAGGTCAAGTGATTACTTAATGGTTCCAGTCCATTAGATGAGTTGGCAAATAGAAGGTCAAGTGAGTACTTAATGGTTCCAGTCCATTAGATGAGTTGGCAAGGAGAAGGTCAAGTGAGTACTTAATGGTTCCAGTCAATTAGTTGAGTTGGCAAAAATAAGGTCAAGTGAGTACTTAATAATTCCAGTCCATTAGATGAGTTGGCAAATAGAGTTTAACTGAGTACTTAATGGTTCCAGTCCATTAGTTGAGTTGGCAAAAAGAAGGTCAAGTGAGTACTTAATGGTTCCAGTCAAAAAATTGAGTTTGCAAATAGAAGGTCAAGTGAGTACTTAATGGTTCCAGTCCATTAGTTGAGTTGGCAAATAGAAGGTGAAGTGAGTACTTAATAGTTCCAGTCCATTAGTTGAGTTGGCAAATAGAAGGTCAAGTGGGTACTTAATGGTTCCAGTCAATTAGTTGAGTTGGCAAATAGAAGGTCAAGTGAGTACTTAATGGTTCCAGTCCATTAGATGAGTTGGCAAAGAGGAGGGCAAGTGAGTACTTAATGGTTCCAGTCCATTAGTTGAGTTGGCAAAAATAAGGTCAAGTGAGTACTTAATAATTCCAGTCCATTAGATGAGTTGGCAAATAGAGTTTAACTGAGTACTTAATGGTTCCAGTCCATTAGTTGAGTTGGCAAAAAGAAGGTTAAGTGAGTACTTAATGGTTCCAGTCCATTAGTTGAGTTGGCAAAAAGAAGGATAAGTGAGTACTTAATGGTTCCAGTCCATTAGATGAGTTGGCAAGTAGAAGGTCAAGTGAGTACTTAATGGTTCCAGTCCATTAGATGAGTTCGCAAATAGAGTTTAAGTGAGTACTTAATGGTTCCAGTCCATTAGATGAGTTAGCAAGGAGAAGGTCAGGTGAGTACTTAATGGTTCCAGTCCATTAGATGAGTTGGCAAATAGGAGGTTAAGTGAGTACTTAATGGTTTCAGTCCATTAGATGAGTTGGCAAATAGAAGAAAAAGTGAGTACTTAATTGTTTCAGTCCATTAGATGAGTTGGCAAATAGAAGGTTAAGTGAGTACTTAATGGCTCCAGTTCATTAGATGAGTTGGCAAAAAGAAGATTAAGTGAGTACTTAATAGTTCCAGTCCATTAGTTGAGTTGGCAAAAAGAAGGTTAAGTGAGTACTTAATGGTTCCAGTCCATTAGTTGAGTTGGCAAAAAGAAGGTTAAGTGAATACTTAATGGTTCCAGTCCATTAGATGAGTTGGCAAGTAGAAGTTCAAGTGAGTACTTAATTGTTCCAGTCCATTAGATGAGTTCGCAAATAGAGTTTAAGTGAGTACTTAATGGTTGTAGTCCATTAGATGAGTTAGCAAATAGGAGGTTAAGTGAGTACTTAATGGTTCCAGTCCATTAGATGAGTTGGCAAATAGGAGGTTAAGTGAGTACTTAATAGTTCCAGACCATTAGTTGAGTTGGCAAATAGAAGGTTAAGTGAGTACTTAATGGCTCCAGTTCATTAGTTGAGTTGGCAAAAAGAAGATTAAGTGAGTACTTAATAGTTCCAGTCCATTAGTTGAGTTGGCAAATATGAGGTTAAGTGAGTACTTAATGGTTCCAGTCCATTAGTTGAGTTGGCAATTAGAAGTTCAAGTGAGTACTTTATAGTTCCAGTCCATTAAATGAGTTTGCAAATAGAAGGTCTAGTGAGTACTTAATGGTTCCAGTCCATTAGTTGAGTTGGCAAATATGAGGTTAAGTGAGTACTTAATGGTTCCAGTCCATTAGTTGAGTTGGCAAATAGAAGGTCAAGTGATTACGTAATAGTTCCAGTCCATTAGTTGAGTTGACAAAAAGAAGGTCAAGTGAGTACTTAATGGTTCCAGTCCATTAGATGAGTTGGCAAGTAGAAGGTCAAGTTAGTACTTAATGGTTCCAGTCCATTAGTTGAGTTGGCAAATAGAAGGTCAAGTGAGTACTTAATAGTTCCAGTCCATTAGTTTAGTTGGCAAGAAGAAGGTCAAGTGATTACTTAATAGTTCCAGTCCATTAGTTGAGTTGACAAAAAGAAGGTCAAGTGGGTACTTAATGGTTCCAGTCCATTAGTTGAGTTGGCAAATAGTAGGTTAAGTGAGTACTTAATTGTTGCAGTCCATTAGTTGAGTTGGCAAATAGAAGGTTAAGTGAGTACTTAATAGTTCCAGTCCATTAGTTGAATTGGCAAATAGAAGGTCAAGTGGGTACTTAATGGTTCCAGTCCATTAGTTAAGTTGGCAAATAAGAGGTTAAGTGAGTACTTAATTGTTCCAGTCCATTAGTTGAGTTGGTAAATAGAAGGTCAAGTGAGTACTTAATGGTTCCAGTCCATTAGTTGAGTTGGCAAAAAGAAGGTCAAGTGAGTACTAAATGGTTCCAATCCATTGTTGAGTTGGCAAATAGGAGTTCAAGTGAGTACTTAATGGTTCCAGTCCATTAGTTGAGTTGGCAAATAGGAGGTTAAGTGAGTACTAAATTGTTCCAGTCCATTAGTTGAGTTGGCAAATAGAAGGTCAAGTTAGTACTTAATAGTTCCAGTCTATTAGTTGAGTTGGCAAATAGGAGGTTAAGTGAGTTCTTAATTGTTCCAGTCCATTAGATGAGTTGGCAAATAGAAGGTCAAATGAGTACTTAATAGTTCCAGTCCATTAGATGAGTTTGCAAATAGAAGGTTAAGTGAGTACTTAATGGTTCCAGTCCATTAGATGAGTTGGCAAATAGAGTTTTAGTGAGTACTTAATGGATCCAGTACATTAGTTGAGTTGGCAAAAAGAAGGTCAAGTAAGTACTTAATTGTTCCAGTCCATTAGATGATTTGGCAAATAGCAGGTCAATTGAGTACTTAATGGTTCCAGTCATTTAGATTATTTGGCAAATAGGAGGTTAAGTGAGTACTTAATAGTTCCAGTCCATTAGATGAGTTGGCAAATAGAGTTTAAGTGAGTACTTAATGGTTCCAGTCCATTAGTTGAGTTGGCAAAAAGAAGGTCAAGTGAGTACTTAATGGTTCCAGTCCATTAGATGAGTTGGCAAATAGAGTTTAACTGAGTACTTAATGGTTTTAGTCGATTAGTTGAGTTGGCAAAAAGAAGGTCAAGTGAGTACTTAATTGTTCCAGTCCATTAGATGAGTTTGTAAATAGCAAGTCAAGTGAGTACTTAATTGTTTAAGTCCATTAGATGATTTGGCATATAGGTGGTTAAGTGAGTGCTTAATGGTTCCAGTCCATTAGATGAGTTAGCAAGTAGAAGGTCAAGTGAGTACTTAATTGTTCCAGTCCATTAGTTGAGTTGGCAAAAAGAAGGTTAAGTGAGTACTTAATGGTTCCAGTCCATTAGATGAGTTGGCAAATAGAAGGTCAAGTGAGTACTTAATGGTTCCAGTCCATTAGATGAGTTGGCAAGGAGAAGGTCAAGTGAGTACTTAATGGTTCCAGTCCATTAGTTGAGTTGGCAAAAATAAGGTCAAGTGAGTACTTAATAATTCCAGTCCATTAGATGAGTTGGCAAATAGAGTTTAACTGAGTACTTAATGGTTCCAGTCCATTAGTTGAGTTGGCAAAAAGAAGGTTAAGTGAGTACTTAATGGTTCCAGTCCATTAGATGAGTTAGCAAGGAGAAGGTCAGGTGAGTACTTAATGGTTCCAGTCCATTAGATGAGTTGGCAAATAGGAGGTTAAGTGAGTACTTAATGGTTCCAGTCCATTAGATGAGTTGGCAAATAGAAGATTAAGTGAGTACTTAATAGTTCCAGACCATTATTTGAGTTGGCAAATAGAAGTTCAAGTGAGTACTTAATTGTTCCAGTCCATTAGATGAGTTGGCAAATAGAAGATTAAGTGAGTACTTAATAGTTCCAGTCCATTAGTTGAGTTGGCAAAAAGAAGGTTAAGTGAGTACTTAATGGTTCCAGTCCATTAGTTGAGTTGGCAAAAAGAAGGTTAAGTGAGTACTTAATGGTTCCAGTCCATTAGATGAGTTGGCAAGTAGAAGTTCAAGTGAGTACTTAATGGTTCCAGTCCATTAGATGAGTTCGCAAATAGAGTTTAAGTGAGTACTTACTGGTTCCAGTCAATTAGATGAGTTGGCAAATAGGAGGTTAAGTGAGTACTTAATAGTTCCAGACCATTAGTTGAGTTGGCAAATAGAAGTTCAAGTGAGTACTTAATTGTTCCAGTCCATTAGATGAGTTGGCAAATAGAAGGTTAAGTGAGTACTTAATGGCTCCAGTTCATTAGTTGAGTTGGCAAAAAGAAGATTAAGTGAGTACTTAATAGTTCCAGTCCATTAGTTGAGTTGGCAAATATGAGGTTAAGTGAGTACTTAATGGTTCCAGTCCATTAGTTGAGTTGGCAATTAGAAGTTCAAGTGAGTACTTTATAGTTCCAGTCCATTAGATGAGTTTGCAAATAGAAGGTCTAGTGAGTACTTAATGGTTCCAGTCAATTAGTTGAGTTGGCAAATATGAGGTTAAGTGAGTACTTAATGGTTCCAGTCCATTAGTTGAGTTGGCAAATAGAAGGTCAAGTGAGTACTTTATAGTTCCAGTCCATTAGTTGAGTTGGCAAATAGGAGGTTAAGTGAGTACTTAATGGTTCCAGTCCATTAGTTGAGTTGGCAAAAAAAAGGTTAAGTGAGTACTTAATGGTTCCAGTCCATTAGATGAGTTGGCAAGTAGAAGGTCAAGTGAGTACTTAATGGTTCCAGTCAATTAGATGAGTTGGCAAATAGAGTTTTAGTGAGTACTTAATGGTTCCAGTCCATTAGTTGAGTTGGCAAAAAGAAGGTTAAGTGAGTACTTAATGGTTCCAGTCTATTAGATGAGTTGGCAAATAGAAGGTTAAGTGAGTACTTAATGGTTCCAGTCCATTAGATGAGTTGGCAAATAGAAGATTAAGTGAGTACTTAATGGTTCTTGAAAATAACATGGCGAACGTTAGAATGCATTGAACAAAATTTTTTTCTGGCCACTCTTACAAAAAATTGTGCCCCTTGTGTATATACATACTACAATAATGTTACTCTGATCTTGACGACTTGATTTTTTTTCGAACGACCAGATTTTCATCTTTTCAAAAAAAATATTTTAAAACCAATTACTTACTTAATTTGGATCAGAGATCAACATTCACTTTTTTTTTTAGGTATGATACTTGTATAGACATATACATATATCATGGAAATTTAATTTATAGTGATATAACTTTTTGTTGTTTTTTTGTAGCGATGAAAGCCTTTGCCAAAACGCTAACATGTGTATTTAGTATGTATTCTGTATGACCATTATTAAAGCTAATCATATCTTGGTTGATTTATACAAATTGTTTGTGTCTAATTAATCTGTGATGAAAGAAAGATGACTGTTTAAAAAAAAAAATAATAATGTCGGATCACTCAATATGCCCCGTTGCCACTAAAGCTTACAATCTGAAGCCACAGAGTGCAAGGTTTTATAACTGGAAGTTCAAAGATGTAAATATAGTTATCTAAAGACTCTACAAGGATACTGCCCACTGACGTCACTGTTTGAAACTCCTCACAGCAAGAAGTATTCTAAAGACTGTTAGACTTTTTGTTTCTTTTCTCTAAATGTTTTTGAAACAAATTGTTGAGAATATTTCAATAGTTATTTGCTAATTATTTGATTACTATTATTCAATTCTCAATGCTGAACTCCACAAAATCGTTTATTTTTTATAAATAAATATTTAGCAATCAGAATACAGTGCTCAGTATTCTATATTCAATTCTTGATATTCAATCCATAAATGTTCTTGAAACAGCGCTAATTACTCGATAGTACCAAGTCAATATTCAATACTGAATACTCGTCGTTCTATAATCTATACTCGATACACAGTTAACAGAATTTGTCATTTCGTAATCCTGGCTGAATGCTCAACGTGAAATACTCGATTCTTTCATTGCGTTTTAATATCCAACTGCTGCTCGAGGCCAGAGTCATGTGACGCCACCTCAGTGTAACGGTAATGTATTTGGGACAAGTCTGGAGGGCAGTGTATGTGGGACATGTCTGAACGGCAGTGTATGTGGGGCCTGTCTTAAGGGCAGTGTATGTGGGACAAGTCTGAAGAGCAGTGTATGTGGGACAAGTCTGAACGGCAGTGTATGTGAGAGATGACTGAAGGGCAGTGTATGTGGAACATGGCTGAAGGCCAGTGTATGTGGGAAAAGACCAAAGGGCAGTGTATGTGGGACAAGTCTGAACGGCAGTGTATTTGGGAAAGGTCTGAAGTGCAGTTTATGTGGGATATGTCGAAGGGCAGTGTATATGGGACATGTCCAAATGCAGTGTATGTGGGAAAAGTCTGAAGGGCAGTGTATGTGGGACAAATCTGAAGGGCAGTGTATGTGGGACATGTCTGAAGGGCAGTGTATGTGGGACAAGTCTGAACGGCAGTGTATGTGGGACAAGTCTGAAGGGCAATGTATGTGGGACATATCTGAAGGGCAGTGTATGTGGCACAAGTCTGAACGGCAGTGTATGTGGGACAAGTCTGAACGGCAGTGTATGTGGGACAAGTCTGATCGGCAGTTTATGTGACACAAGTCTGATCGGCAGATTATGTGGGACAAGTCTGAAGGGCAGTGTATGTGGGAAAGGTGTGAAGTGCAGTGTATGTGGGATATTTCGAAGGGCAGTGGGTATGGGACATGTCCGAAGGGCATTGTATGTGGGAAAAGTCTGAAGTGCAGTATATGTGGGACAAGTCTGAACGGCAGTTTATGTGGCACAAGTCTGATCGGCAGATTATGTGGGACAAATCTGAAGGGCAATGTATGTGGGACATGTCTAAAGGGCAGTGTATGTGGCACAAGTCTGAACGGCAGTGTATATGGGACAAGTCTGAACGGCAGTGTATGTGGGGCAAGTCTGACCGGCAGTTTATGTGACACAAGTCTGATCGGCAGATTATGTGGGACAAGTCTGAAGGGCAGTGTATGTGGGACAAGTCTGAAGGGCAGTGTATGTGGCACAAGTCTGAACGGCAGTGTATGTGGGACAAGTCTGAAGGGCAGTGTATGTTGGACAAGTCTGAAGGGCAGTGTATGTGGGACAAGACTGAACGGCAGTGTATGTGGGACAAGTCTGAAGGGCAGTGTATGTTGGACAAGTCTGAAGGGCAGTGTATGTGGGACAAGACTGAACCGCAGTGTATGTGGGACTTGTCGAAAGGCAGTGTATGTGGGACAAGTCTGAACCATAGTTTATGTGGGACAAGTCTAAAGGGCTATGGCTTCTATACCACAAATATTTCTCTATCGCTCTACAGACGTGACCATATCATATCGAGCAATGTGTGCACGTACGGTCAATGCAATCGTTACTACTCGTCAACTACATCTTACAGTGCCATACGTAAATTGTATAGTCTCAGAAGATTCAATGTTTGGTTCATGAGAGTTAGGCTGGGTCGGATGTAGCTAAGTGGAGTGGCCCTAGGCTTATACAATTGTTTAGGTCCATTGCAATCAAACACCACACCACCACCCCTTTCTGAACCGGAAAATAAAATAAAGTAGGTTTGCATTTGAACACACAGTTGATAAGACACTGTTATTTTTTTTGTATGTATACCTAATATCAGTCAGTGTTAAAATCTACATATTATTACCACGAATGTGTTCTTAAGAAGGAGATGATAATGTCTGACGGTGCAGCATTAACAGTAGCACTTTAGCTAACTGGTATATTCCGCCTGGGGCGGGTTCCACTTTTTTCCGCCCCATTGGCTAAACAGAAACTCTGCAGAGGGCTGAAAAAGCCAACCCTCCGTATAAAGAACTAAATTGCAACCCGGGGATGAACTTCCCCTCTGCCCACCACTTGCTACGCAACTGTTAAATAGTCCCCAAGCCGCCTTCCTGATAGAAGAGGACAGAATGAGAGGAAGGATATGAAACATTTGTTCAAAGAAATGTTTTAATAATCGAAAACATTTTCTTTTATTCATCAAATTCAATAAATTTTGTAAAGATCCCACTCTTGAAACAGCAAAACTTTTGTAACTATAAAAGTTAAGTTAAAATCATTCACAAAAAGATATCTTCATTTAAAGTGTCAAACTCAATCGCTCCACGGGCCAAAACTCAAATCACATGTAAGTTTGCGGGCCGAACAGGATACAATTTCAATAAGTGGAAAATTAATCTTTATAAAAAAACAAACAAAAAAAACAACATTTATTTAAATGAAAATTTCGTTCTCATGTCAATTTGTCAGAGCTGGATGTTTGTCACATTTTCTTGGCGACAAAAACAAGTAAGTTAGTTTATGTTGGGGAATAACGTTCTTTGTCATTGAGATTCTCATGAAAGCCTTCAAGTGTTCATCAGTGAGATGACTCCTGTGTGTTTTTTGTTTATCTTCATCCCAGAAAAAAGCTGCTCACACATATATATTCTACCCAACATGCTCAATGATCGAGCCGCGTGTAGACGAAGCTGGGGTATCTCTTCAGGAATGAAACGAGTGAACTGTGCAGGCCCAACTGTTTCGTACTTTGCCTTTAGTGCCCCAGTACACAGCTGCTCGAATAGCTTCATCTGCAAATTTACAGGTGTAGTTTCCACGTCTATGAAAAATGGGTTACGAAACGGCGCCGTGCGAACTCGGCGAAAAGTAAGCTAAGCTTTTCAGCAAAGTGTGCATGGGAAACACCATAGCGTTGGCTTGGATATAGTTGTACGCTAGTCAAGACCTCGCGGGCCTGATATAATTGTACGGCTCGCCGGATGTGGCCCGCGGGCCATGAGTTTGACACATGCGCCTTGAATGTTAAGGGTCACAGGCTTAAGTACTTAGACCATATGGATATCTGCCTATGTTTTATGTTTTTACAAATTTATTTAACCTCATCAGCCTGCACTCTCGTAAAATCCATTGTATAATTGATCTTAGGGTTTTGCAGTTGTAGCTTGAAATGATCAGATCATTTTTGTACATTATGTTCGTGATTTTATATTGATTAATAACTTATCAATATTCAACAAGCGATTGCTGGTATTTTGCATTTTTGTTTTAACTTTATTATGTTAAAATGTGTAATTTTTAAATATGTTTTCAAGGTTTGGCTTTGTGTGTTGAAAAGATGAGAAAACCTTTAGAAAATACAACATATTCTTTAACAAAAAAAAACTTTAATATGTATAGAAATGTGCAAACTACGATATATATCGAAATGTCCAAACTATGGTATGAATAGAAATGTGCAAACTATGATATATATAGAAATGTTCAAACTATGATATGTATAGAAATGTGCAAACTATGATATGTATATACATGTGCAAACTATGATATGTATAGAAATGTTCAAAATATGATATGTATAGAAATGTTCAACTACGAAATGTATAAAAATGTTCAAACTACGATATGTATAAAAATGTTCAACCTACGATATGTATAAAAATGTTCAACCTACGATATGTATAAAAATGTTCAACCTACGATATGTATAAAAAAGTTCTAACTATGAAATGTATAGAATTGTGCAAACTATGATAGTGTTAGAAATGTTCCAACTATGATATGGTTATATACAGATATATACGGTACAGAACATAAGATAAGAGCCTTTTTATACATTATGTTCGTGTTCAAACTATGTTATTTATAGAAATGTGCAAACTATGATATGTATAGAAATTTTCAAACTATGATATGTATAGAATTGTGCAAACTATGATATGTATAGAAATATTCAAACGATGCTATGCATAGAAATGTTCAAACTACGATATGTATAGACTTGTGCAAATTATAATATGTATAGAAATGTTCAAACCATGTTATGTATGGAAATGTTCAAACTATGATATGTATAGAATTGTGTAAATGATGATATGTATAGAAATGTGTAAACTATGATATGTATAGAAATGTTCAAACTATGATATGTATAGAAATGTTCAAACAATGATATGTATAGAAATGTTCAAACTACGATATGTATCGAAATGTGCAAACTATGATATGTATAGAAATGTTCAAAATACGATATGTATAGAAATGTTCAACTACGAAATGTATAAAAATGTTCAAACTACGATATGTATAGAAAAGTTCTAAGTATGAAATGTATAGAATTGTTCAAACTATGATATTTATAGCAATGTTCCAACTATGATATGGTTATATACAGATATATACGGTACAGAACAGAAGATAAGAGCATTTTAATACTTTATGTTCGTGTTCAAACTATGTTATTTATAGAAATGTGTAAACTATGATATGTATAGAAATGTTCAAACTATGATATGTATAAAATTGTGCAAACTATGATATGTATAGAAATGTTCAAACCATGCTACGTATAGAAATGTTCAAACTACAATATGTATAGAATTGTGCAAATTATGATGTGTATAGAAATGTGTAAACTATGATCTGTATAGAAATGTTCAAACTATGATATGTATAGAAATGTTCAAACTATGTTATGTATAGAATTGTACAAACTATGATATGTATAGAAATGTTCAAACTATGATAAGTATAGAAATGTTCAAACTATGATATGTATAGCAATGTTCAAACTATGATATGCATAGAATTTTACAA
Source organism: Lymnaea stagnalis (assembly GCA_964033795.1). Lineage (NCBI taxonomy): Eukaryota > Metazoa > Mollusca > Gastropoda > Lymnaeidae > Lymnaea > Lymnaea stagnalis. The sequence continues at coordinate 944,453 of CAXITT010000109.1, read as the reverse complement.
ACTATGATATGTATAGATATGTTCAAACTATGATATGTTTAGAAATGTTCAAACTTTGATTTGTATAGAATTGTGCAAATTATAATATGTATAGAAATGTTCAAACCATGTTATGTATGGAAATGTTCAAACTATGATATGTATAGAATTGTGTAAATGATGATATGTATAGAAATGTGTAAACTATGATATGTATAGAAATGTTCAAACTATGATATGTATAGAATTGTACAAACTATGATATGTATAGAAATGTTCAAACTATGATAAGTATAGAAATTTTCAAATTATGATATGTATAGAAATGTTCAAACTATGTTATGTATAGAATTGTACAAACTATGATATGTATAGAAATGTTTAAACTATGATATGTTTAGAAATGTTCAAACTATGATTTGTTTAGAAATGTTCAAACTATGATATGTATAGAAATGTTCAAACTACGATATGAATAGACATGTTCTCATATTAGCCCACTTTTTAAATCTTCAGTTATATTCCTACTATCTCAAAGCGGGCCTCAATATTCTTTGCTTTAAAAAAACCAACAGCAACGCTCTAAAGAAGGAAATATTATTTATAATCTTATCACGTCCACCGGGTTTATTGGAGTGAGACACAAGAGCCAAACACAGACGACGAGGGCTCAGTAAAAATGAAAAAATAAATAAATAAATAAAAAAAAAGAAAAGAAAAGAGAAACTGGAAAGAACTGAGAACGAAAGAATTTTTAAAAAAAATCAAGTTCTAAAATCATCTTGCTCTTAATGAATATTGCTGGCGGAGAGATTATTGTAAAAGCCGAGATTGAAGCAGGGGAAAGGGTTTGGGGGGGGGGGGTGGGGCGATGTTGGTGGGGACAAGGGTGATTGTCAGAAAAGGACAAGAATCTTGAGTTTATGGAAGCAGAATGAAGAAAGGGAAACACGTTTCTGCCGAGATTGAAGCAGGGGAAAGGGTTTGGGGGGGGGGTGGGGCGATGTTGGTGGGGACAAGGGTGATTGTCAGAAAAGGACAAGAATCTTGAGTTTATGGAAGCAGAATGAAGAAAAGGAAACACGTTTCAAGAACTGATGTCCGGGAATATGCTCTTTGGTATTTTCGGAAATGTCTTATCTGAAATGTTTGATGTACTGGACGAACTCCGTCCAGTCTTAAAATGATAATTTATGTAAAGATATATATATATATATATATATATATATATATATTTATATTTATTTATTTATTTTTATATTTATGTATTTAAAAAAATAAAACATGTTACATATTCTTAATTATGTCTATATATCCATTGTCATTTCACTTGAACATATTTTCAAATATACGAATGATACGCTTTTATTAAATGATCCTAGGGGTAAGGCTTCTTACCATCAATATCTTATTTGCAGAAATGACTTTTCAAATAATATAGATCTTAAAAAAATATCATGAACGGAAACCAAATAAAATGTATTGTCGTCCACACACCCCCACATCATATATGCACTGATTTGAAATCGTCATCAAAAGTCATCAGAAACTTAATTCAAATTTAAAATTAATTTACAAAAGTATCCCACTGCGATGTTAAAAGTTCTATTAAAATAGTTATATACAAAATTATATCTCCCCTCCTGTTATAACTATCGTGTAGTATTGGTATTAGGGAAAACTTCATTATTGTGGTTTAAACAAAGTCGTTAATCCTTATTATATCATTAATGACTACATCTAGCAATCTAACTGTTGCGTACTGGTTACTCCTCTAGTTTGCATCCTTCTTGAGTGCCGTTGCTTAGGAAGGGCCAGGCATCAGGCTAGGGGGAAATGAATCTCTCAGACCGACTCCATTTACTAGCCCTCCAGCTAACAGGAGCCAATTAATGCTGGTTACAGACAGAACTGACTCGGCACGCGGAAATGGTAGGGTTAAGTCTAATATCTGCTGGTAACGCAAAGGTTGGTCACTAGTAGTTGCCTCCTGGTGTAATGTTGTATCGAAGTGTTGGAAGAGTAACTTGGGGATACCTCGTGTTTGACTTAAATGTCAACTCAGCCTCCAACGTCTCGATCCACATCGCACTCTTCCACCCACTCCTATTTCCACCTACCTCACCCTCATAAATCTCCAACTCCTCCATCTACCTTTCATTATTCCATTCACCACCCACGCCTCCATCCATCCCCAATCATCCACCTCTCCTTCCTCTATCCAACCCCCACGCCTCCATCCACCTCTCCCTCTTTCCTCCATACACCTCTCCCTCCTCCACCCACCTCACCTTCCTCCAGCAACCTCTCCTTCCTCCATCCACCTCTATTTCCTCCAACCACCTCTATTTCCTCCAACCACCTCTCCTTCCTCCAACCCCCTCTCCTTCCTCCATCCACATCTACTTCCTCCACCCACCTATTCCTCCTGCTTGCTCCATCCACATCTCTTTCCTACATCCACATCATTTGCCTCTACCCACCACTCCATCCACCTCCCTTGGCTTCCTCCACATCTTCTTCCTCCATCCATCCCCCACGCCACCATTCACATCTCCAACCATCCATATATCTATTTTCTACTCTCTCAATCCATGTCTCGACCCATACCTACACAGCCTACCCATCCATTCAACTCTCACCCAGGAGAAAAACAAATGATCATTACTGCTGTCTCAGTTTTCAATAACATCGTTAAAATATAGTTGTAATGCGAGAACACGACAACAGCAACACACACAACTTTAGCTCACCCCCATGGCATGACGTCGGTAGTTATCATGCTGACAAACGCAACATGGATGACGGTGACAGATACCGATAACCTTTCCTAATGAGGGTAGATCCATTTCTTACCCATTCACGTCTAACACGGACAACAATAGCTGGGCCAATAGCACGGCAACAGTTTGGCTTAGGATCTTAAAAACATAGAGATGTTTTGTTTGCTAGTCTATATCGCTACAGCCGTGTTCGTTTTGCTAGTATAAATTTCTAAAGCCATGTTGGTTTGCTGGTCTACATCTCATTAGTCATGTTTATTTGCTAGTCTATATCTCTACAGTCATGTTTGTTTTGCTAGACTACATCTCTATATGTAAGGTTGTTTGCTAGACTACATCTCTAGAGCCATGTTTGTTTGCTAGACTACATCTCTGGAGCCATGTTTGTTTGCTAGTCTACATCTCTATATGTATGGTTGTTTGCTAGACTACACCTCTAGAGCCATGTTTGTTTGCTAGTCTACATCCCTATATGTATGGTTGTTTGCTAGACTACATCTATAGAGCCATGATTGTTTGCTAGACTACACCTCTATAGCCATGTTTGTTTGCTAGTCTACATCTCTATATGTATGGTTGTTTGCTAGACTACACCTCTAGAGCCATGTTTGTTTGCAAGTCTACATCTCTATATGTACGGTTGTTTGCTAGACTACATCTATAGAGCCATGATTGTTTGCTAGTCTACACCTCTATAGCCATGTACACATATTTAAAATAAATAACTTTGTCTCCCACATTGTAATTTTAAAGAATCATTACATCCCCATTTTAAAAGTTTATAGTTAAACTGATGTTGAATCATAACGATATTTTACCTATAGGAAAGATTCGAACACTGGCCCATAGAAGAGCAAACTTGCCAAGAAGACTAAATCCTGCTACCCCTAGTGAGCGGTGACGAGTGGTAAAGTCTCTTCAATTTTCGTTTAAAGAAATGCATTACGTATCACATCTCCACATCTCCTGTCATTTTTTTGGAAACCACTCTCATTAAGTTTACCGAGCTCAAAGTTAAGTTACTATCAACACCAAAGATTCAGTATTGAACACAACAAAATCCTAAAGTTTCTATCAGTGCACACCAAAGATTCAGTATTGAACACAAGAATGTCCCAAAGTTTCTATCAGTGCACACCACAGATTCAGATTTGAACACAAGAATGTCCCAAAGTTTCTATCAGTGCACACCACAGATTCAGTATTGAACACAATAATGTCCCAAAGTTTCTAACAGTGCATACCACAGATTCAGTATTGAACACAAGAATGTCCCAAAGTTTCTATCAGTGCACATCACAGATTCAGTATTGAACACAATAATATACTGGACTCGTTCTTTCCGTCCCCATGCCATAATGGCAATGACTAACTTCGGTTGTAAATTCTCTTTCATTTATCAACTAAATGGATGCTATTTTTGAATCAAGTCTAAGCTGTGGTTTATATTTGGCTGATGTCATTAGTAGGCCTGCCGTGTCCACTAATAAGAAACAAGTTAGTTTTGATCAGCAGGAAAATTTCCTTAAAACATTTATATAATTTCCAAATATATAAACCAATGTTTTAATTAAATGAGTTATAAAAAATGCCATAGCACATTGTTTCGATAATTTTTTTTTTTATACTGAGCTTTAATTTCTTACCGTATGCGTGTAAGGTGCGTAGTTGCCAGTGTAGGCTTGCATGACAAAAGAGACTATTACCTTGCTCAATTTAACCATATTAGAATGAGCTAGGCCGATCATAACGCACAAGAGACGATACCATTAGAATACGTACAGATTCTTAAAAAACAATGAAAGTGATTTTGTATTATTTTACGGACATCGAATAAATTTAAATGCGCAAAAAGTAAAATGCATCCACTTTAATTTTGGTAAGTTTTTTAGGAATTATTACTATAAATTACAAATGCCTTTAAAATAACAATAAGGGCCTATTTTACGCATTTTATATGAGTTTGGAAGTTGTGAAAAAAAATGTAATAAAAATTAAGATCAAAGAATTACACCGTAAACATATTTAACGGGAAAACCCAAGCATATGTTGTTTATAGTGTGTATTAGTGCGTTGGAAATATTGCGAAAAAAATTTTTTTTTTTTTTCTTTCTAAATATACACGCAAATGACGTCACAGTCAAAGCGCGAATAGCCTATTTCAGCCAAGCTCTTAGTGTCTTGGATTTAATAACCACGCATGGCAAATCTGATAATGCATATTCGCCTTCCCAAGTATATTTAATAAATTCATTTAAATGCCTTTTAAATAAATTGTCAGTACAACAAAAACAATGCAGTTTTGCTTTTTTAACATTTGTTAAGCTTTAATTATTTTGCATTCCAAAAATATATGTTTATTAATAAATACCCATAGCCAAAGTAGCATTCACTAATCTACTCATCACTCATCCAAACAATAACAAACCATATGATTTGCAAAAAAAAAAATGGGTGATTGCGTCAGATTACTAATAAACATATGGTTACCGATTAAGAAAATCAATGGCGTAATCAAAATCTGAGTATCTTTACATAAGAATGTCCATGAATATCAAAGCCCAATCATTTTAAACAAGAGAGATTTTTAATTTTGAAAAAATATTGATGGGTTCAGATTTTCTTTCAAAATTAAAAAAATATAGTTTTTTTTTTTACTTTGCAAAAAGTAAATTTAGTGTTTATGGCTATGAGGTTAATAACATTTCTGCAAAAAACGACTCTCTAGGCTATTACAGATGTGAAAATGAGATTCGTCTTTAGAGAAAAGAATTCTTTTTTTTTTCCGATTTTCCGATAATGTAGTAGAAAATAAAGGAAAAAGTTTGTCTAAATTTTAAATAAAGATATCCTTATATCAAATTCCGATACTATAAAATATATCTAAAATGGTATATAAAGTTTTTGTATTAAATTTAAGATTGAGTTTTCTAGATTTTTAGGGGGAAAAAAATTAGCTTAGGGCACGAAAAGTGGCAGGTTAAACCCAACTTTCTACAATTTAAAAACACAAGACATCTAAAGTATTTCTCTGGCATAGAACAGTCGAGCAGCTCATTTAGTCAGAATAATCGTTTAACTTGTGATCATTCACATTTCCTATCATAAGATCATGTTTAGAGAAAGTAAAGTTTAGTTTAGAGGCGCAAAACGGTGTATGGTAGGCATAGATTCTAATGCATCAAAATACATCTTAAACCGTTTAAAGGTGTTAGGAACGTAAACATCATAACTTAGATTTTTTTTTTTAAACAAGAAATTGAGATGAGCTTTCGCTACAGCAGTTAGAAAGTACCCACCATTATTATCTCGATAACATTGGGTGATGTTTTATAGTCTCTCATATTCAACACCATATCTCCACACATTGAAACTAACACTGAAGTTGTAAACCCCCCCCCCCCACCCCCAAAAAAAAAAATAAAAAAAAAAATTTAAAAAAACTAAAAAAAAAAAAAATCATTGGGTGATGTTTTATAGTCTCTCATATTCAACACCATATCTCCACACATTGAAACTAACACTGAAGTTGTAAACCCCCCCCCAACCCCAAAAAAAAAAATTAATAAAAAAATTTTAAAAAATTGTACAAAGATTAAAGCTTCCCAACTCTCTCATTGAATACTACTAATACTAGGCCACAACCGGGTGAATTTTTTTCATACTGGGTCCCGATATTTTCAGATTTAGGCCTACATACATTCCTATACCGTACCCGTGGCTCTTTTGTTATTAATATTATATTAACCCCACCCCTCGCTCCCCCTAAGGAATAAAATACTCCAGTTCACACGTCATGCATCACATCCTTTTTTTTTTTCAATCAGTACTATTCATATAAAACACGTCGAGCTGAGGGGAAGGGCGCTTTTGAAAAGGAAGCAGGACACACCAGAAGCAAAATATAAAGAAGAGCTTCTAGGATCATTTCCTACAGAATCGCAGCTGAGCTGACATCTTAGTAAACACTAGAGTTGACGAATTCAGGGGAAAAAAAAGGGCAGCTAGTAGGATCCATGGGAATAATCTGCTTATCTAACTGTCAGGTAGTGATGCATTGGTGTCACCACATCATTCAATAAATGGCCTGTTTGGTCAGCGCGTGTCGCTGCTTTGTCTGAATGTTACTCCCACCGATCATTTTATAGTCTTCACTTTTCACAATAGCAGTCTCTTTAGGATCTGTCTTATTACTTGACAAAAGCAGCTTCTCTAGTATATTTCGTATTACTTGACAACAGCAGTCCATTTGTATACTTCTTCTTCTTCTTCTATTTAGTAAGACCCACGATCAATTTATTGATAATTTTGGCTCCTATGCAAGTAGATGGGATTTGCAATGTTTCTGTGCCTGGTGTCGATAATTATATTTCACTGGTTGCAAGGGCTACTTTGTGAGGATATCATTATCATGCACTGGGGGTTGGAAGGCTTGAGGCAATAGACGCAAATGTGTCAAGTGTTGTCGCCTCAATTGTTACTTTTGGAAGCTTGTTCCAGTCCCTGAATGTCTTTGGCAGGAATGATCAGTTTCTTAACTGGTTTCTCGCTTACTTTAACAGTCTCTTAAGCATCTGTCTTCAATTAAATAAGATTCATTATATCAAAGTCTTCAACTGCGAAATCATTTACAAAATATTTACCACTCTATCTTGAGTACGAAATTGCCAATCTATCTTGAGATCACAAATATCACTCTTTCTTATGTACATAAATACCAGTCGATCCTGAGTACATAAATACCACTCTATCTTAAAGTATGTAATACTACTATATCCTGAATACATAATTACAACTCTATCTTGAGTACATACACAATTAAACACAGCTTCAAACTCATTACAAAGAGTCAACGTCACACTGAGAAAAACTTATGATGTGATGAAGCTCCCTCCAATCGTAACACCAAGACACTCTCATGATGTGATCAACCGCCATCAAGCCCTAACACTCAAGACCTGCTAATAGAATTGTCCAACTTTCGACTCCCTGTTGCTAGCCCCATTGCAAACACGATACTTAACCCCCCCCCCCCCCCCCCCCCCGCCCGCCCCGGTGAGAACCCCCCCCCCCCGCCAGCACCGGTGATAACCCCCATGTCGGCACCCCCTTCATTACTTCAGAATCAATCCCCCCTACTCCTCACGGCTAATACGGTGACCAAAATGAAGACTTAGTACGGCTCACTCCTCAAGCTTGCGTGATGTGTATCGATTGTGGCGAGGGGGGTCCGTGGGAGGACGTAACGGACTGAAGGTTTTGATTCCGATGACCCATAAAGCCAGGCAGACCCTGGTCGCAGCACACAACGACGTGCCATCTAGCTGCCCGTCGGGAGAATTGATTGTTTTAACGTGAGATCGGTAACATTGACATCCCCCACAGCCGAGATAAACAAAAAAAAAAAAATGAATCTCTTGATGGACAAAGTTATTAGTTGGCTGTTATCTCAATCATCCACTGTTTAAGATCACAAATTGCTGTATTAGGATGCTATGCAATGCTGTAGTGGGATGCAATACAATGCTGTATCAGGATGATATACTTGGTATTTCGTGTTCCTAGTTTCGATTTAAAACTTAATTAAACAATCCATAAAAGCAAAATTGTTCGTATAAATCCTTTATCAAATGTAATATCAAGCAATTGAGGGGGGGAGGGGGTTGAAGGGGGGATTGGATTGAAAATATGACACAATCTGCATTCAAGTAACGCACGTTTAAGAAGTCCAATTAGTGCCCCTCCCCCCCCCACACATTTTTTTTCACGCCCCTGAACTTTGATAATATATAATTCTATTAATCCACCCCGCTTTTACACGGCTGATTCATTCCACCAACCCTTTCACCAACCCTTTCACCAACCCTTTCAGAATACAAAAGAAAATATTATGCAACAAACGCACTTGCGATTTAAAAAAAAATATATTTAAAAAAAAAAAACCTCATTCAGCGCAGTTATCGGGAATTTAATTTGAGAAATCAGCGTCATCATTTATCCTTCATCTTCCCCTGAGAAAAGCAGGAAACAAAGATAATGTTGACGGAAAGTGTGTCAATGAGCCAGGTGAAGATTTTGCCAGTCCGCCAGCCAGCCAGCCAGCAAGCAAGCCAGCCAGTCCGCCAGCCAGCCAGTCCGCCAGCCAGCCAGTCCGCCAGCCACCAAGCAAGCAATGGAAACAAAGATAATGTTGACGGAAAGTGTGTCAATGAGCCAGGTGAAGATTTTGCCAGTCCGCCAGCCAGCCAGCCAGCCAGTCGGCAAGCCAGTCCGCCAGCCAGCCACGAACACAAGCGTACTTCATATAAATAATTTTTAAAAAAAAGTTAACATGTAGAAATGTTCAGTCTAGATAAAAAGAAAGTAAACTTACTTTCCATGTTTTTTGTCTCCCCAATTGTGAATAGGATAGAAATTTATTGTCACTATTCAAATGAACAGCCTAAAAGCTTACATCAATTTCAGACAGTAATTTAAGAAAGAGAGAGAGAGAGAGATACGCCTTATGGATGATAACATACCCCGAGCCACCCCCCCCCTCTTTTTTTTTCTTGTTATTCCACACTGGTTACGATATACGGAATATATCACACACCACGCTAGAGTCAGTGGCGATCACCTCTGGCCCACGTTTAAATCAAACTATACCGGGTGGCAGTATTATAAGAGTTTTTTTTTGTTTTACAATACACCTGGTAAAGGTGATCTCCGCTGGGTAACAGTGACACGTGTACGGGTTCACTTGTTTTGGCGCCAAGAAACAGTTTTTGACAGCCACAAATGATCAAAACGTCATAGATCTACGAGTCGCTTGTTTTAAACTAGTCCACTGTTAATGTTTCTTGGGTGTCAATATGTACGCTTCTTGTAAATTTCTCTACATTCAGTTTGATCAGGTTGAATTCTTTTTTCTTAAAGTTGAGACCGAAAGATCTAAAACGTCTTTTGTTCAACAGTTTGTACGAAACTGTCATAGTGGTTCCCCTAACGTTTAAGAAATTTAAATGATCACCATTACGTTATTAGTGTCCCTAAGTGAGTTACCCGGACCGGTGTAAAAACTGCACCCATTTAAGTCATAATCGTATGAATAATATATCAACGCTCGTGGCCATGCTCTGTTTAACAACTGACTTTATTCTCCATTCTCCATTCTTTTTACACGCCTCATCACATAACCCCTTATTCCAGTTATTCAACAATTTTTCACACAGTTAAGTTTTGAAAATCATGAAGATAACTCACCAAGTCCAGTCAGACAATATAAAAACGCAGTACAACCACGTCACCGTGTATCACTAAGTTCAGTCCGTGCACATGATAACACTACTGGTTAGTCTAGTCGTCATTCTCACTGGCACAGTTAGAATATAGACGAAAAAAAAATACTGTCTCCCAGAATATTGTCTAAAAACAAATGTAACAGTTATTTATATTTTTAAAAACTTGTCAGGAAGTCTTGGGAGAAGCAGACTACAATATATCTTTCAGCCAATGTTGAAAGGAATTAAGTTTAAATATGAATGAAAGCTCAGTGAGATGACGCAGCGTCATCTAATGGCCACCGCTTACCAAGGATTTAATGATGTGATGGAGCTGTATCTAGTGGCCGCTGTATCTAATGGCCACCGCTCAACCAGAAATTTAATGGTGGGATGGTGCTTCTTGTAATGGCAACTGGACACCAGATGGTCACCACTCGCCAGGCTTACATTGATGGGATGGGGCTGCGTGTAAATAGCCAGCACAAACCAGGAGTGTAATGATCACTGCTCACCAGTAGTGTAATAATCACTGCTCACCAGTAGTGTAATAATCACTGCTCACCAGTACTGTAATGATCTTTGCTAACCAGTAGTGTAATGATGTGCCGACAGAGCAATCAAAATTTCTCTTTGAATATGTGTTTGTAAATGTAACTTTTATAAACATATCGTGAAAAAACGTAAATAATGAGTAATCGTGTCTGCCTACTCGTTCGTTGTTTTTAAACTGTGTTATCCGTATCGTAGTAATGCGATGTTGTTTTTCAAAATTTGTGAGATAACCGTAATTATAAGGCATGTCGTGAGATGTCTTTGGTAGATGTGTTCCTGAGATCCTGCAGGGTGGAAGATATGCATCTCGGACATGTGAAATGCCTGGATCCAAGGAAAGGGTTTAGGATGTGAAAAGGCTTAATGAAATGGCGCCGGCTTTTTGTGTTCCGTCACGAATTCACCAAGACACAAACTACACAGCATTATTTTAAAGATGGTCGCACCACGGTGCGGCCCTGCGCGGGGACGTAAGGCACTTTTGCTTTTGTTACTTTTAATAGGCCTTAGGTATTTATTGATACATGTTGATTAAATGTATCTTGTGTATCACGATGTGATATGCACTGTTAGCGGGTTAATGTGCCCCAGGTAGTGACTTCATGCGCCTTAGGTAGCGGGTCAATATGCCCCAGGTAGTGGTTCATTGTGCCCTGGTAGCGGGTCAATATGCCCCAGATAGTGGTTCATTGTGCCCTGGTAGCGGGTTAATGTGCCCCAGGTAGTGGTTCATTGTGCCCTGGTAGCGGGTCAATATGCCCCAGATAGTGGTTCATTTTGCCCTAGTAGTGGGTCAAAGTGCCCCAGGCAGTGATTCATTGTGCCCTGTTACCGGGTCGATGTGCCCCAGGTAGTGATTCATTATGTTCTCAAAGTGAACTGCCAAACCCAAAACACTTTGAATCACACTTTGATCTAATTGTTGATAGACAGCCAAAGATCTATATCATTTTGTATAAGAAGCAAGAGGAAAAAATTACTAGGCAGTTTAAACACACTATACAAACAAATGATTTATGCCCCATTGTATTCCTGTTGCTCTATATAAATTAAGACTCAAACGATGTGAAGACATGTTTTATTATGGTTTAAAAAGTTGAAACAATAGAGACAACACACCTCATTAGTTTCATGAAAGTTTTTTTTTGTTACATACATTTTCCCATGGTTATGACAAGGTTGTGACAGATCACTAAAATAAGACCGTTTTGATGTCAGTCAAATGCTAGAGAAATGTAAGGAATTCTTTTAAAATGATGGAGGGGTTTTTTGGACAAAGGGCAGCTGACTCGGTACTTAAGGGGCTGCACCTTACTGTTTTTCACTTATTGGACACAAGTCAAATGACTCGCTACTTAAGGGGTTTACTTTATTGTTAGCTAATCAAGGAAGCACAATCGATACTGATGGCAAATTATAATATTGAATGTGCCGTATTGGTTTTTGAGCGAAGTAGAAGCCCAATAATATATGTGTTTGTTACAGTAAGCAGTAAAAGCCTTATAAAATATATGTTTGTTACAGTAAGTAGTAGAAGCCCATGTATAGCATGTGTTTGTAACTGTTAGCAGCAGAAGCCCAACGATGCATGTATTTGTTCCAGTGAGCAGTAGAAGCCCAATAATATACTTGTTTGTTACAGTAAGTAGTAGAAGCCGATGTAAATTATGTGTTTGCTACTGTTAGCAGCAGAAGCCCAACAATACATGTATTTGTTCCAGTAAGCAGTAGAAGCCCAATAATATACTTGTTTGCTACAGTAAGTAGTAGAAGCCCAATAATATACTTGTTTGTTACAGTAAGTAGTAGAGGCCCAATAATATACTTGTTTGTTACAGTAAGTAGTAGAGGCCCAATAATATACTTGTTTGTTACAGTAAGTAGTAGAAGCCAAATAATATACTTGTTTGTTACAGTAAGTAGTAGAAGCCCAATAATATACTTGTTTGTTACAGTAAGTAGTAGAAGCCCAATAATATACTTGTTTGTTACAGTAAGTAGTAGAAGCTCAATAATATACTTGTTTGTTACAGTAAGTAGTAGAAGCCCAATAATATACTTGTTTGTTACAATAAGTAGTAGAAGTCCAATAATATACTTGTTTGTTACAGTAAGTAGTAGAAGCCCAATAATATACTTGTTTGTTACAATAAGTAGTAGAAGCCCAATAATATACTTGTTTGTTACAATAAGTAGTAGAAGCCCAATAATATACTTGTTTGTTACAGTAAGTAGTAGAAGCCCAATAATATACTTGTTTGTTACAGTAAGTAGTAGAAGCACAATAATATACTTGTTTGTTACAGTAAGTAGTAGAAGCCCAATAATATACTTGTTTGTTACAGTAAGTAGTAGAAGCCCAATAATATACTTGTTTGTTACAGTAAGTAGTAGAAGCCCAATAATCTACTTGTTTGTTACAGTAAGTAGTAGAAGCCCAATAATATACTTGTTTGTTACAGTAAGCAGTAGAAGCCCAATAATATACTTGTTTGTTCCAGTAAGCAGTAGAAGCCCAATAATATACTTGTTTGTTACAGTAAGTAGTAGACGCACATGTAAAATTATGTAATTACTGCGTAGATCAGAATAAATCACCAACACCAACTTAAGATAACATTATAGGAAAAATCTTAGTTTACCTCTGGTTTTGATAGTGGGGTCAATGGTTTAGTCAAACTCAGAGCACAGGATAGTTGGTTATAGTCCAGTGGTGATACTTGGGTAAATGATTTAGTCACACTCAGTCCAGTGGTGATACTTGGGTAAATGATTTAGTCACACTTAGACCAGTGGTGATACTTTGGTAAAGGATTTAGTCACACTCAGTCCAGTGGTGATACTTGGGTAAATGATTTAGTCACACTCACTCCAGTGGTGATACTTTGGTAAAGGATTTAGTCACACTTAGACTAGTGGTGATACTTGCGTAAATTATTTAGTCACACTCAGTCCAGTGGTGATACTTGCGTAAATGATTTAGTCACACTCAGTCCAGTGGTGATACTTGGGTAAATGATTTAGTCACACTCAGTCCAGTGGTGATACTTGGTTAAAGGATTTAGTCACACTTAGACTAGTGGTGATACTTGCGTAAATGATTTAGTCACACTCAGTCCAGTGGTGATACTTGGGTAAATGATTTAGTCACACTCACTCCAGTGGTGATACTTTGGTAAAGGATTTAGTCACACTTAGACTAGTGGTGATACTTGCGTAAATGATTAGTCACACTCAGTCCAGTGGTGATACTTGGGTAAATGATTTAGTCACACTCAGTCCAGTGGTGATACTTGGGTAAAGGATTTAGTCACACTTAGACTAGTGGTGATACTTGCGTAAATGATTTAGTCACACTCAGTCCAGTGGTGATACTTGGGTAAACGGTGTAGTCTCACTAACACCAGGGTTGGGATCTATACTACTTTGACATACTTCAAGTCTGTATTTATGACACGTAATTAATGTGAAAACTACCACTAACTGTTGCTATGATCTTTTCGTATTTTGTTTTTCACTTGCTAACACCATAATATGTCCCAAAGAGCACAATGATGTCTAAATGTCCAGGACTGTGCGCAACAGAAGTTCGTGGCGAGCGAATCTGCGCCTGGTGCAAATCCTATTTTAAGGCATAATCATCCCTAAATAGACATTTTTTGCATGAAAAATTGAGATTTTGGCGCCGCTGAAGTTGGTGCTCTGTGAGGGTGGCAACCCCCCCCCCCTCTCCACCTATCACTTCACACTACACAGACAACACTTTCCCTATGACAGTTACGGTATTGGGTTGTGGTAGCTTCAAGAAGATACACATATAAATTGCCTTACAACTGACCTACAACACATAAACTGCCTTACAACATATAAACCGCCTTACAACATATAAACTGCCTTACAACATATAAACTGCCTTACAACATATAAACTGCCTTACAACATATAAACTGCCTTACAACAAATAAACCACCTTACAACATATAAACTGCCTTACAACATATAAATTGCCTTACAACATATAAACCGCCTTGAAACATATAAACCGCCTTACAACATATAAACTGCCTTACAACATATAAACTGCCTTACAACATATAAACTGCCTTACAACAATAAACTGCCTTACAACATATAAACTGCCTTACAACATATAAACCGCCTTACAACATATAAACTGTCTTACAACATATAAACTGCCTTACAACATATAAACTGCTTTACAACATATAAACTGCCTTACAACATATAAACTGCCTTACAACACATAAATTGCCTTACAACATATAAACTGCCTTAAAACATATAAACTGCCTTACAACATATAAAGTGCCTTACAACATATAAACTGCCTTACAACATATAAAGTGCCTTACAACATATTGTTATATAGCACAAGTTCCTGTGCGTGAACTTTCCTCGACCTCGCAGTACACTCCTAGCAGACAGTAACGTCTGTTGTGGGCGTGGCTAAATCGCTTTGATGTAGCTTGTTTACAATCGGTTTCCAATTATGGATTGGGTAGAATGTCTCCGGGTATCTTCTTGAATGTACTCCTTAACCCGAGATACGTAAACAACACGTCATAGGTCCTTCTGGAAGCGTCTTACGCTACATGTATATAAAGGATTGACAGATTCGGAGGGACGGAGATTTAGATAGATTTTTTTAACTTTACGAGGCGTGTTTTATTCTTTGTGTATTTGTGTGCTTATATGTCATATGTGTTTATTTCGCATTATTTATTGGCACATTATTATAACTGTGTTAACTGTGTACCGGTACAAGATCTACCATACTGTAAGTTGAAGATTGTAATTATATTTTCTTTTCTTTTGTAATTATCTTAAGCCATAATAAATCGTATTAATTGTAACTAGAAACCGTTTTGGGTTTCGTATCTTTAATATTGTTGATTCTATGGTATCGTCCTTTGTTAGGCACTGTTTACAACGAGCCAATTAAAATTAAAATAGGAGATTCATTTCTCCCAATACAAGTCAGTGCGTAACAATATAAAGTGCCTTACAACATATAAACCGCCTTACAACATATAAACTGCCTTACAACATATAAACCGCCTTGCAACATTTAAATCGCCTTTACAATGCTCAGTATTCCCCTTTAAAATATGAGTATAAATGTGTACATATGGTGAGTTATATACATCCAAGCCAACTGACTCTAATACCAGACAGTGTCACACAAAATTTGACAATTCTGTGCCGAATCAACTGATTTTATACCAGACAGTGACATACAACATTTGACAATTCTGTGCCGAGTCAACTGACTCTAATACCAGACAGTGATATACGACATTTGACAAGTCTGTGCCGAGTCAACTGACTCAATACCCAACAGTGACATACACTATTTGACAAGTCTGTGTACAGGAAAACTATATTTGTGCAGTTCACCTCACAAGCCAGTGTGTGTACTCGTTAAAGCCATTTGCCTCGTATCGATTACTGCCATTGTTAAATATCGCTATAACCATTTATATTTTTTATATCTTTTTTTTTTTTTACCTCTGCCTGTAAGCCGCCATTCCACTAATGAGATCACGTTGTGGGAAAACTGAGTTGAGCATGTGAGGGAAAACGGAGTGGAGCATGTGAGGGAAAACTGAGTTGAGCATGTGAGGGAAAACGGAGTTGAGCATGTGAGTGAAAACTGAGTTGAGCATGTGAGGGAAAATGGAGTTGAGCATGTGAGTGAAAACGGAGTTGAGCATGTAAAATAGACACTATTGGTTGAACCAGGGACAAGAATGCCTTATAAGATCTGAGCATGTAAAATAAGAACTATTGGTCCAGCTGCCTTATAAATAATAGACATAGCTTTTTTTGGAGCATGAAATACAATTTTAAAATAATGTAGGAATTATTTCATCTTCAAAAAAAAAAAAAAAATTTTTTTTTTAAATAAATAAATACTAATATTGAATCATTATTAAAAACAAAATTTGCATTTCAAGAAATCAAAGCAGTTTGTACTGGAGGCATCTTAAGACACATAATTTATACTCATCTGATTTTAAAAAAATAATAACATTTAAATATTATTAAAAAAAATAATAATCTTACTTACATAATAAATTTACATGCCAGTCAAAAATGGACGATCAATATGCTGGTATCCAATGTTGAAACATTACCAAACAATAATTTGCATGGAGATAGAAATTGTATCCAGCATGAAAAAACACAGCTAAAACTGGGCGACTTGAGGAGAATATAACCTTATTATAAAATCATTCACTCAACAATAATATGTTTGCCACGCTGAGGAAGAGAACTTATTTATCCAACGTGAATAACATGGCACACACTTGACATGACACAATCTGGACATGGCATACTCTGGACGCGACACAATCTGGACAAGGCACACTCTGGACGGAACACAATCTGGACGCAATCCAGGCACGTCCCTGGACACTTAGGGTATAAATACAGCTAAGGCCCCACTCAAAACATACCCTTGGAATCAGGGAAAAAAATAACAGCGCTCTTTATTGACCCACGGTGCACCTCTGTCAGCGGCGGCGTGGCGATATCATCGCGTGAGGTGGGCCGACCCCCTCAGCTTTCATCTCCCCTCAGGCACCCCACGCCGGCGGTCAGAGGGCTTCCACGTGCCGGTTGATTCAATAGGTCGTGCATCCAGTGGTTGATTCAATAGGTCGTGCATCCAGTGGTTGATTCAATAGGTCGTGCATCCAGTGGTTGATTCAATAGGTCGTGCATCCAGTGGTTGATTCAATAGGTCGTGCATC
Organism: Lymnaea stagnalis; assembly: GCA_964033795.1. Classification (NCBI taxonomy): domain Eukaryota; kingdom Metazoa; phylum Mollusca; class Gastropoda; family Lymnaeidae; genus Lymnaea; species Lymnaea stagnalis. The sequence goes on along the minus strand of CAXITT010000109.1, from coordinate 927,095 downwards.
CAGTGGTTGATTCAATAGGTCGTGCATCCAGTGGTTGATTCAATAGGTCGTGCATCCAGTGGTTGATTCAATAGGTCGTGCATCCAGTGGTTGATTCAATAGGTCGTGCATCCAGTGAATCTGGTCGGGCCAAACAAACGAGTCGAGTCTCCCTTAACTGACAGATGACTAAAGGGGGGGGGGTGGAACAGGCGTATTTGTATTTCTAAGGGGGGGGTTATAAAAGGGGGTTAGCGGGGGATTTAAAGGGCAAAGGAAGGCGTTTTAAATGGGAGGGGGGTCATATGGTAAATGGGGTGGGTTGTATGTCGAAGGAGGGCGTTTTAATGGGAAAGTGGGGTGTTTTGTATGTCAAAGGCGGGTGTTGTTATGAGCGGGAGTTGTAAGTCAATGGAGGGATTTTATTTTTTAATGAGCGTGGGTTGTATGTCGACGGGGGGATTTTTAATGAGCGGGGGTTGTATGTCAATGGCGGGTGTTTTAATGAGCGGGGAGTTGTATGTCAATGGCGGGTGTTTTAATGAGGGGGGAGTTGTATGTCAATGGAGGGATTTTTAATGAGTGGGGGTTGTATGTCAATGGCTGGTGTTTTAATGAGCGGGGAGTTGTATGTCAATGACGGGTGTTTTAATGAGCGAGGGTTGTATGTCAATGGAGGGATTTTTAATGAGCGGGGGTTGTATGTCAATGGAGGGATTTTTAATGAGCGGGGGTTGTATGTCCATGGAGGGATTTTTCATGAGCGAGGGTTGTATGTCAATGGAGGGTGTTTTAATGGGCGGGTTTTTTTTTTGTCAATCTAAGGTGTTTAAATTGGCGAATGGGGGGTTGCATGTCAATGAAGGGTGTTTTATCGGAGATTTCGGGTGTTGTGTACGGCAATGGAATGTGTTGTAATAGGGGATTATGGTATTTTTCATGACAAGGAATGTCATGTTAGGGTATATTGTGTGTCATAGGAGGTCGTGTTAGGGTATTTTGTGTGTCATAGGAGGTCGTGTTAGGGTATTTTGTGTGTCATAGGAGGTCGTGTTAGGGTATTTTGTGTGTCATAGGAGTTCGTGTTAGTGTATTTTGTGTGTCATAGGAGGTCGTGTTAGTGTATTTTGTGTGTCATAGGAGGTCGTGTTAGGGTATTTTGTGTGATATTGGAGGTCGTGTTAGGGTATTTTGTGTGTCATAGGAGGTCGTGTTAGGGTATTTTGTGTGTCATAGGAGGTCGTGTTAGGGTATTTTGTGTGTCATAGGAGGTCGTGTTAGGGTATTTCGTGTGTCATAGGAGGTCGTGTTAGTGTATTTTGTGTGGTATAGGAGGTCGTGTTAGTGTATTTTGTGTGTCATAGGAGGTCGTGTTAGTGTATTTTGTGTGTCAAAGGAGGTGGTGTTAGGGTATTTTGTGTGTCATATGAGGTCGTGTTAGTGTATTTTGTCTGGTATAGGAGGTCGTGTTAGTGTATTTTGTGTGTCATAGGAGGTCGTGTTAGGATATTTTGTGTGTCATAGGAGATCGTGTTAGGGTATTTTGTGTGTCATAGGAGGTCGTGTTAGGGAATTTTCTGTGTCATAGGAGGTCGTGTTAGGGTATTTTGTGTGTCATAGGAGGTCGTGTTAGGGTTATTTGTGTGGTATAGGAGGTCGTGTTAGTGTATTTTGTGTGCCATAGGAGGTCGTGTTAGTGTATTTTGTGTGGTATAGGAGGTCGTGTTAGTGTATTTTGTGTGTCATAGGAGGTCGTGTTAGGGTATTTTGTGTGTCATAGGAGGTCGTGTTAGTGTATTTTGTGTGTCATAGGAGGTGGTGTTAGGGTATTTTGTGTGGTATAGGAGGTCGTGTTAGTGTATTTTGTCTGGTATAGGAGGTCGTGTTAGTGTATTTTGTGTGTCATAGGAGGTCGTGTTAGGATATTTTGTGTGTCATAGGAGATCGTGTTAGGGTATTTTGTGTGTCATAGGAGGTCGTGTTAGGGAATTTAGTGTGTCATAGGAGGTCGTGTTAGGGTATTTTGTGTGTCATAGGAGGTCGTGTTAGGGTTATTTGTGTGGTATAGGAGGTCGTGTTAGTGTATTTTGTGTGTCATAGGAGGTTGTGTTAGGGTATTTTGTGTGGTATAGGAGGTCGTGTTAGTGTATTTTGTCTGGTATAGAAGGTCGTGTTAGTGTATTTTGTGTGTCATAGGAGGTCGTGTTAGGATATTTTGTGTGTCATAGGAGGTCGTGTTAGGGAATTTTGTGTGTCATAGGAGGTTGTGTTAGGGTATTTTGTGTGTCATAGGAGGTCGTGTTAGGGTTATTTGTGTGGTATAGGAGGTCGTGTTAGGGTTATTTGTGTGGTATAGGAGGTCGTGTTAGTGTATTTTGTGTGTCATAGGAGGTCGTGTTAGTGTATTTTGTGTGGTATAGGAGGTCGTGTTAGTGTATTTTGTGTGTCATAGGAGGTCGTGTTAGGGTATTTTGTGTGTCATAGGAGGTCGTGTTAGGGTATTTTGTGTGTCATAGGTTCACGTACATTTATTTGTAACAGACTAGTGTACATTTATCTGTAAAGACTGGTGTACATTTATCCGTAACATACTCGTGTATATTTTATTGTAACAGTTTAGTGTACATTTATCTGTAACAGACTAGTGTATGTTTTTTTCTTCTGAAACTGACTAGTGTACATTTATTTGTAAAAAGGTTGGACTTTAGACTATTAAATTAGAGGAAATCGAATTACTCTTTGTGTCTAACTGACTAGCCACAAAGCGGGAGTTGTAGTCCTACTACTTTTGTTGTTGGGTTCAGGTCAAAAGAAGTTAGAGAACATTGAGAGTCTGAAGGAACGCTATCAAGAACAAACAAAGTCTGTAGCTTGTAATTCCCGCTGGGTGTCACACCAGTGGTCGTTGTTGATGTTGTTGTTGTCGTTGTTGATGTTGTTGTTGTCGTTTAAATTGTGAGCTTATTTGTTGTATTTTCTTGACATTTCAAAACTTGAACTTAGTATGTTGAAATTAATCAGCCCCCCCCCCCCACCCACACAACCAGACAGTACAGTTCAAATATGGGTAAAAAATTTTTTTATTTAAGAACACGTTTCATTGAATCTCTAATGACATGACAAGGAGAATGCACATGGACCATCTTTTCAAGTTTGTAGTATTCATCCACATTCCCAGTGTTTATTTCAGGCATCTCGTCCTGGGGTTTGGGGGGGGGGGCACTGAGTAGCAAATGGTAGACCTAAAGGTAACCGATGAAAATTAATGAAATAGAGTAAGCAACGGTCGAGGAGGTCGATAGATTTGATCATGCGAATATTTAAGGCAAATCTAGATTTAGTATTCAATTCGAAATATGTGAAATTTTCTTTTTATTAAATCTACCATCGCAACGATATAAATATCAATAACTCTAAAGTTTTGATATAGTTCTTGTAAAAATATTTATCCATGAATTGTATCGCATCTTATTATCCAACTTTGACAGTCTGCTTAAAATTTATATTTTTCAATAAAATGATATTAGCTTTTAAAATAAAGTAGCCTAACATTTCAGTCTTCATTATGCAAATAAAAGAACAGCATTTTAAATGTAGTCGATTCCACGAGTGTTAAGCTACAAAACAATGACAATTTTTTTTTAAAATTCGATACATGTTTTAATGAAAATAAGATTTACCATGTGAACACAAATGGTTCACGTTCCATCAATTATTTGTACATCAAAATCGTTTGTATTTACTTGACATTTAGTGACATAGTTTATTGGATAACAGAAAGTAGCATGACATTTAGTGACATAGTTTATTGGATATCAGAAAGTAGCATGGCATTTAGTGACATAGATATCGGATATCAGAAAGTAGAATGACATTTTGATTGCACATAGAAGCATATATTCATTTCGTAACTGATTTTCTATTTTCATAATGAGAACAATAAAAAAAACTATGACTTACAAATGATTTGCAAGATTTAATCTACAAATTAAACCAGTCTAGATTAGTATTAAATATAAATTTAAAAAGAAATATTGATTGAAAAAAAAAAAAACCAGTTTTCATGAACTATTTAGTCTAACTAGTCGTACGATTTTCAATTCTATTCCCTTTATTTCGTGCTTGATTTATAAGCCACTATTAAAAATCGTATTTTTTTTTTTTTAATCTACAAAAAGTTACAACTACTGGGGCTTGTGCCATATGTCTCTTGTTGTGCATAGCTAAGGTTAGAGCCACTGGGGCTTGTGCAATATCTTAACTGCAGAGTCGTAGCTAAGGTTAGAACCACTGGGGCCTGTGCAATATGTCTCTTGTTGTGGCGTAGCTAAGGCTAGAGCCACTGGGGCCTGTGCAATATGTCTCTTGTTGTGGCGTAGCTAAGGCTAGAGCCACTGGGGCCTGTGCCATATGTCTCTTGTTGTGGCGTAGCTAAGGCTAGAGCCACTGGGGCCTGTGCAATATGTCTCTTGTTGTGGCGTAGCTAAGGCTAGAGCCACTGGGGCCTGTGCAATATGTCTCTTGTTGTGGCGTAGCTAAGGCTAGAGCCACTGGGGCCTGTGCAATATGTCTCTTGTTGTGGCGTAGCTAAGGTTAGAGCCACTGGGGCCTGTGCAATATGTCTCTTGTTGTGGCGTAGCTAAGGTTAGAGCCACTGGGGCCTGTGCAATATGTCTCTTGTTGTTGCGTAGCTAAGGTTAGAACCACTGGGGCCTGTGCAATATGTCTCTTGTTGTGGCGTAGCTAAGGCTAGAGCCCCCGGGGCTGTTAGAGCGTTTTGCCAACACCATTTCCACGAAATAAAAAATGGCGCACTTCAATTTAAGGAAGAGAATGTCACCCCGGTCGCACAGCCTCCCAGCACCCCCCATCCAACGAAACTAGTTCATTGAATATAAAGCTATTTTCTATTTTTAAAATTATGCCTAAGGTAAAATAAAAGTCTGTACAGCTAATCAGAGATGATATTTACTCTAGTAAAATTGGTTATTAAAATTTCCAATAAAAGAGTAACGTAACCTAATAATTAAACTTTTGTTTCATATTCGTTCATTACGTATTATGATGGTGATTATTTTTATGTCAATACGAACCGGCACGGCACGGCACAGTGTCAGGTACTTTTTATGACACTACGCACCGGCACGGCACGGTGTCAGGTACTTTTTATGACACTACGCACCGGCCCGGCACGACACAGTGTCAGGTACTTTTTATGACACTACGCATCGGCACGGCACGGTGTCAGGTACTTTTTTGATCTCCATTATTTTAATATTCATTTATTAAATGAAGTGGGTACAAAAGGAATAAAGTTAAATTAAAATTGTAAAACAAGACAAGAAGGATATATTTTATACTATACAAACCCCCCACCCCCACAATAACAGATAGTTTAAATAAAAGACAGACATTTCTGGCAACTTCTCTCTCTCTCTATCTAGGCCAGACTAAAGTGATGGGAACTAAAGCATGCCGGGAGAGCGTCAATAATGGGTGGATTCTGTTTATGGAGGGATTGGGCGTCAGATTAAGAGCTCACGTTCTTGCATGTTCAACTCCGTCCTTACATGTTCTACTCACTTCATTACATGTTCTACTCACTTCCTTACATGTTCAAATCACATCATTACATGTTCTACTCACTTCCTTACGTGTTAGTCTTATTTCTTTAAATGTTCTATTCAATTCATTACATGTTCTACACACTTCCTTACATGTTCTACACTTCATTACATGTTCTACGCCCTTCCTTACATGTTATACACACTTCCTTGTATGTTATACACACTTCCTTCATGTTCTACACACTCTCTTACATGTTCTACACACTTAGTTACATGTTCTACTCACTGCCTTACATGTTCTACTCACTTCCTAACATGTTCTACTCACTTCCTTACATGTTCTACTCACTTCCTTACATGTTCTTCTCACTTCATTACATGTTCTACTCACTTTCTTACATGTTCTACTCACTTCATTACATGTTCTACTCACTTCCTTACATGTTCTACACACTTCCTTACATGTTCTACACTTCATTACATGTTCTACGCACTTCCTTACATGTTATACGCACTTCCTTATATGTTCTACACACTTCCTTACATGTTCTACACATTTCCTTACATGTTCTACACACTTCCTTCATGTTCTACACACTCTCTTACATGTTCTACACACTTCGTTACATGTTCGACACACTTCCTTACCTTTCTACACACTTCCTTACATGCTCTGCACAGTTCCTTACGTGTTCTACGCACTTTCTTAATAATACGACTCACTTCCTTACATGTTATACACACGTCCTTACATGTTCTACACACTTTCTTACATGCTCTACTCATCTCCTTACATGTTAGACTAATTTCTTTACATGTTCTATTCAATTAATTACATGTTCTACTCACTTCCTTACATGTTCTACTCAATTCATTACATGTACTACTCACTTTCTTACATGTTCTACTTACTTCCTTACATGTTCTACTTACTTCCTTACATGTTCTACTCACTTCCTGACATGTTTTACTCACTGTCTTACATGTTCTACTCACTTCCTTACATGTTCTTCTCACTTCATTACATTTTCTACTCACTTCATTACATGTTCTACTCACTTTCTTACATGTTCTACTCACTTTCTTACATGTTCTACACACTTCCTTACATGTTCTAAACTTCATTACATGTTCTACGCCCTTCCTTACATGTTATACACACTTCCTTGTATGTTCAACACACTTCCTTACATGTTCTACACACGTCCTTCATGTTCTACACACTCTCTCACATGTTCTACACACTTCCTTACATGTTCTACACACTTCCTTACATGTTCTACACACTTCCTTACATGTTCTACACACTTCCTTACATGTTCTACACACTTCCTTACATGTTCTACACACTTCCTTACATGTTCTACACACTTACTTACCTTTCTACACACTTCCTTACATGTTCTTCACACTTCCTTACATGTTCTTCACACTTCCTTACATGTTCTTCACACTTCCTTACATTTTCTACACACTTCCTTACATGCTCTACACACGTCATTACATGTTCTACATACTTCCTTAAAAGTGCTACACACTAACTTACATGTTCTACACACTTACTTAATTATTCGACTCACTTCCCTACATGTTCGACTCACTTTCTTACATGTTCGACTCACTTTCTTACAAGTTTTACACACTTCCATTCATGTTCTACTCATTTCCTTATATGTTCGAAGTATTCCTTACATGTTCTACTCACTTACTTAATTATTCGACTCACTTCGCTACATGTTCGACTCAATTCATTACACGTGCTAACCGTTTCTTTACTTGTTCTACTCACCTCCTTACGTGTTCGACTCACATTTTACATGTTCAACTCACATCTGTACATGTTCTACTCACTTCTTTACATGTTCTTCTCAATTCCTTACATCTTCTACTGACTTCCTTTCGTGTTCGACTCATTTCCTTATATTTTCGACTATTTTCCTTACATGTTTCAACTCCCTTCCTTATATGTTCGACTCACTCCCTTACATATTCGATTCATTCCTTGGAAACTGGCAGCAAAACAGAAAACAAGGCCTATGTGATTGTGAGGATTTTTTTTTAAAAATCAACTAAACCAATATTCATAATTCCTTAGAAATATTTTAAGTATTAAAAAATTATACATTTGCTTAAATGTTTCAAATTGGTATCTTTGTTTGGGAAAATCTGAAAATTCCAATCAATATATCAGCAGTGCTAATCAATCAAATCGCAGGAATCATTCATGAAAATTCCATTTGTTCCAGGAATAGCTAATTGGGAATTTCCGGACACAACTACACTACGAGTTGAATTACATAAACGCCAGCCATTTCTACTTAATCCCGTGGAGCAGTTAATAGATTTCTTAATTGTCACGGCCAACAGGCCCGTGGCTTAGCATGCTTGATTCCTACTAGAGGGAATCGAATCGCCTGCTTTAACTGAAGAAATGAAAGCATTTTACATGGTAAGAATGGGTGCACTGAGCAGAGGACAATTCAAACCAATGAAGAAAATATTTTGGACATTTTTTTAAAAAGCCCCGACCCCAACAAACACACAGCTCAAGCTAGAATCAGTTAGGACCAGAAGAGGATAGAATTTGTATGGCGATACCAATGATAGAACTTGTATGGCGATGCCAATGATAGGACTTGTATGGCGATGCCAATGATAGAATTTGTATGACGATGACTATCATAGAATTTGTATGGCGATGCCTAAATCAGATAACCAGACATAGAACTTGCACGGCGATGCAAATGATAGAATTTGTATGGCGATACCAATGATATAATTTGCATGGTGATAGCTATCATAGAAATTGTATGGGGATTCCTATAATTGAACTTGTAAGGCGACGCCTATGTTAGAACTTGTAAGGCGATACCAAAGAGAGACTATGTATGGCGATGCCAATGACATCATACAACTTGCAAAAGACCAAAAAAAAATTAATTTTTAGCCGCCAATAATCGTCGTCATCTCTACAAGAGATGCAGTTACATTTCAGGCAACAGACACTCCCCAAGAAGAGCAAAGACGCCTTTGAAAAGAAGGCCACTAAACTCACTCATCAGGACAGCAAACATGTTGAAAGTTGAGAAAACGGGATGCAGCAAAGGGCTTAAAAAAACAAGACAAGGATTATATAGTTTTTAGTATAAGAGCAGACTATAACAGCAGCCGATAGATAGAATTGATTGCAGTTGTAGCTATGGTGTTAAAAAAAACAACAACATTTTCTTTGCAAAATTTGCGAATATATGCAACTAATACTTGTGGGCAATTTAAGAGGTAGAGCTGATTTCTAGTTGATTTAATATTCCCTTGATTGATTAATCCAGGGTTTTGTTGTCAGAAAATTTACGCATAATTAACAACCCCCAAAAATAAAATTACAAAATGTCATATCGAGCAGTGTGGGTGGGGCTTGCAATTTGAAAAAAAACAAAAAACCCAGCAACTTTTGCAAGCAAACATTTGATAACGAACGCCCCGCAACTATAGCAGTCTTCTAATGTCCCTTTGATAACGAACGCCCCGCAACTATAGCAGTCTTCTAATGTCCCTTTGATAACGAACGCCCCGCAACTATAGCAGTCTTCTAATGTCCCTTTGATAACGAACGCCCCGCAA
>CAXITT010000109.1:845379-913561 GCA_964033795.1 Lymnaea stagnalis | reverse complement strand
TAAATACATATATATATATATATATATATATATATATATATATATATATATATATATATATATATACTGTGTCATGCTTAATAAGCAACACCAGTGAACAAATTACTCTGCAGCAAGATTCAAATTGGCCAGCTCACCTCAGGCCCTCGTCTGTCTGGCTGATAATGGATAAGTCAGTTTGCATTTAACCTACACTCAAGTCACACTAGAATGGAAGGCGTGGGCTATTTGATTTGACCTTGATCTCACAAAATACATTGTATTTTCAAGGACTCTCAAGATAATGGCTAATTGAAAAGTACAGCGTCAATTCTAAGCTCGCTTTTGGGAAAGTTAGCATTTTAATTAAAGATGTTATAAAGAAAATTCATCATTCAAAGATAATGAAATTTATAAATTTTAAAAAAAAATAAATAAATATAACAAAAACTAATCAGCAATAAATATGTAAATAAATAAAAGACAAAAAAAACTAAAACATACTGTATGATGTGAGGGTCAATTCTGGAAAATTCTGGTGGGAGTAAAATGATAAAAATAGATTACAGGCGTCATGAAAAGAATCCAAGATAGCCTCGTCTTTCCAAATGTATATTCTGCGATAGATATAAGTTAAAAAGTTTACAGATAGCATTCTGGCGGTCTCGTCACTTGTAGTAAACATAGATGTTCCATCGCGTGCTTTGTTGGAGCTAGGTATCTACCCGCTGTGTATGGGGCACGTGGTGTATAGCACGGGACACTTGGTGTATAGCACGGACACTTGGTGTATAGCACGGGACACGTGGTGTATAGCACGGGACACGTGGTGTATAGCACGGGACACGTGGTGTATAGCACGGGACACGTGGTGTATAGCACGGGACACGTGGTGTATAGCACGGGACACGTGGTGTATAGCACGGGACACGTGGTGTATAGCACGGGACACGTGGTGTATAGCACGGGACACGTGGTGTATAGCATGGGACACGTGGTGTATAGAATGGGACACGTGGTGTATAGCATGGGACACTTGGTGTATAGCACGGGACACGTGGTGTATAGCACAGGACACGTGGTGTATAGCACGGAACACGTTGTGTATAGAATGGGACACGTGGTGTATAGCATGGGACACTTGGTGTATAGCATGGGACACGTGGTGTATATCACGGGACACGTGGTGTATAGAACGGGACACGTGGTGTATAGAACGGGACACGTGGTGTATAGCATGGGACACGTGGTGTATAGCACGGGACACGTGGTTTATAGCACGGGACACGTGGTGTATAGCACGGGACACTTGGTGTATAGCATGGGACACGTGGTGTATAGCATGGGACACTTGGTGTATAGCATGGGACACTTGGTGTATAGCATGCGACACGTGGTGTATAGCATGGGACACGTGGTGTATAGCATAGGACACGTGGTGTATAGCATGGGACACTTGGTGTATAGCATGGGACACGTGGTGTATAGCATATGGAATATTGAAAATGTGGCATGTCAGGGAGGCCTATGAATAGATTCAACCAACTCTTATGATGCTATAGTATGTTACACTGAGTTTGCTGACCAGAACAGTCAGGAATTTATTGTAGAAACTGATCACTGGTTTGAAACTGCATTCCTTAAACCAATAACAGTTTAAAACTGTTTTCTTCAAAAGTATAACCAGTCTAAAACAGTATTTCTAAAACCTACAAACTGTTTAAAAAACGTGTTCCTCAAACCTATAACCGTTTTAAAGCTGTATTCCTAAAACCTTAACCTGGTCTAAAAATGTATTCTGATAACATATAACCAGTCTAAAACCGTATTCCTAAAACCTACAAATAAATGTTTTAGAACTATTTTTCTACAACCTATAACCGATTTAAAACCATATTCCTAAAATTTACAAACGGATTAAAACCGTATACATAAAACCTATAAATGGTTGAAAATCCTATACCTGTAACGAATAACTGGTTTGGTGAAAAAAAAATCGGTATTAACATCCCTAATTATTGTAATCATGAGACTAATTTTTAAACTAATCCCTTTCTATTGTTGCTAGTACACTTTCATCATAGACAGTAGACTTAATGCTCATATAATCATTCACATTTGGTTTATTTTTTTTTTATATTGGATTTTAAAATTCGACCGCCATTTTTTAAAATGTAATGTACAGTAATTTCAGTGTTAGTTTTATTGACGTCACGAATAGCCCGGAACTAACTGAGATAATATAACAAGGATGAAGGCCAAAATAAAATGTCGCACCTTTGATATCAGCAGGGCCGGTAACAATGTAATAAAAAATACTACATTTACATTTCAACGGTTGCTTCCCCTGAGATTTCTCCCCCCCCCCCCTCTTTGTTAAGGCTCTAGTCTACACGTTCACTTCGACTTCATAGTATATTAGTAAAATGGGGGCATATAATTGAGTCACACATTTAATAACTGTTGGAAAATCTGGTTATTGTGACATCATTCCGTTATTGCTAGATTTTACTGCAATCAAATTCGTGACGTTAATTGCTGGAATCGATATTTTACATTTATAATCGGATTTCTAATAGGTGTGGGGGGGGGGTGATTCAAATCTAAAGGTTTGCTATAAATTATGTGCAAATTAAAAAAAATATTAATTCATAAAAGATTAATTAATTTAATCATTTATTAAACTGATAAGAAAGGAGGGGCTATAAATAGATTGGTTCTTTTTAATTTTTGGCGTTAAAATAAATAAAGTATATTTTAACTTTGGTTTAAAAGTATATTAGACCAATCTAAGTCTTGGGTCGCAAATATAATCAGAGAGGAAAAAATCTTCTTAATTTAAAAAAAAAAAAAAAATGGAATCTGAAGTGTTCACCAATAGGTTAGAGTTATTGACGCGTAAGCAATAATGATCGGGAACTTGAAACTAAGGAATAAAGAATTTGAATATAAAATGTTATAGATATTGGTAATTTAAAATGTAATAAAAAGAGATTTCCAATTTAAATTTAATAAATATAGATTTGTTATTTAAAATGTAATAAATCGAGATTGGTAATTTTAAACGTCAAAATAGATAGTGGTAATTTAAATTAATGCAATTTTCCTGAGGAAAACCTAAAATAAAGACAGAATAATATAAACTGAATAAATGAAGGCAGCGACACTAAAAAGATGAAATATACTGCAATAAGTTTGCAATGAAACAAATGAAAACAGGAACTTAATCATAAAATATAAGGACAGTGGACTTACAATGCAATATTAGAACATGGGCTTTTAGATGTTACCTAAAGACATGAGACTTTGCATAGGACATTGAACCTAAATAGGCAATAACTGGCCAAGGTATTTCTATTACATCGTTGAGCTTACCTTCAGCTTAGCATCGGCAACATCCTGCTTGTCCTCCTCCTCAATGACATCCGGCTCAGCTACATCCTGAAACACCGTTCCCAGAGCCACTTCCTCCAGCGACTGGAGCCTCAGAAACTTCCTCTTCATTCTCCGCCGCTGATACAACCCCAGATATGAGAAGTTCGTCTGACCATCTGCCTGGGCATAACGAGGTGAAGCGGGCAGCTGTAGATTGGTCGGCTGCGTTTCTTTGGCATCTTCGTACGTCTGGTCAGAGCCGGAAGACGATTCCCTGCCCTCTGACCCTGCCCTTTGAAACTCTTCCGAGGCAGGCACCTCTGAGGCAGATTCACTTTGTTCTTTCGTGCAATCAACGTGACTAGGTTCAGATGCTAGCTGACTACTTCCATTGTCTTGTACTTTGAATTGATGACGCTGAAAAATTTGTTGACTCGGCGTCGATGGCGGCGTCTGGAACTGATCGTAATTCTCATCCTCATCCTCATCGCTGATATCCAACTCAACGTCCTCCTTTCCAACCCCGAATTTCTGCATCTTCTTCTCCCTGGAGGTGGGCTTCTTCTCGTCAATAGTGTCAATGACTCGTGACGCATTCTTATTCGTGTCATCCCTTGACGCCTCTAGGTCACGTGAGCTGTTCGCGAACCTGACGTGGTGGTGGATGTTCCTGGGCATGCCGTCGTCCGACTCAGAGGAGTGTCGCTCAGCCCCATCCCGGTGCCGGCGCAGACTGGTTCTGTTCGGTTTGGGACTTCTGGACAAGTTGTCTGATGGAATCCGAGCTACGCCCTGAACGTACCGTGTCTCACCAGAGTTGCGAATCGTTGAGACGGCTTTAGGAATCTTGTTTTCTTTTAACTGCTCGCTACCGTTGTCCGAAGACATCACTACGGTGTCAGCCGACTATTACGGTATTTTGTTATAATTTTGACAGCAAAGTAGCAATAGTTGATTGAAGGTGATTTTTTTTAAATCTGAAATAAAAAAAAAAAAATAAATTCAAAACTTGTGACATTATTGACTTTAATGTTCAATTTAAAAATAAACTTGCAAAATTACTGTTTGTTAATATGACGTGATATTTTCACAACAATATAATTTCTCATAAACTCTTTATTTCCTATATTTGACACATTATACTGAATAGATGAAAGGATATCAAAAACATTGATGATGTAGTTACTTAACTAAAGCTAGTTGTTAACGAAAATTATTTGATGGTGACACGTAATTACATATTTCGGTGACTCGTTTACCTTCAGACTTTACATAAACACATAATGTCAAGGCCGAATTAAATGCTGTTTGTTTGTCATCATAGGATCAGGTTCTTCTCACTAAACTCACTCTTATAATAATAATTATCTTGAAATCTCATGAGAACGACACTTCTATTTAAAATGGTGCCTCGCTGCTTGATCGATGAATAGGGAACGAAATTGAAAAACTGGTCATGGAAGATTTAATGGCCTTATCATAGCACGGCTCTTACATAAAGGGTATTCGATGGGCCTATCCCAGCACGGCTCTTACATATAGGTTATTACATGGGCCTATCCCAGCAAGGCTCTTACATATATGGAATTAGATGGGCCTATCCAAGGTGGCTCTTACATAGAGGGTATTAGATAGGCCTATCCCAGCACGGCTCTTACATATAGGGTATTAGATGGGCCTATCACAGCACGGCTCTTACATATAGGTTATTACATGGGCATATCCCAGCAAGGCTCTTACATATATGGTATTAGATGGGCCTATCCAAGGTGGCTCTTACATATTGGGTATTAGATGGGCCTATTCCAGCACGGCTCTTATATATAGGTTATTATATGGGCCTATCCCAGCAAGGCTCTTACGTATATGGTATTAGATGGGCCTATCGAAGGTGCCTCTTACATTTAGGGTATTAGATGAGCCTATCATAGTACGGCTCTTACATATAGGGTATTAGATGGGCCTATCCCAGCATGACTCTTACATATAGGGTATTAGAAGGGCCTAACCCAGCACGGCTCTTACACATAGAGTATTAGATGGGCCTATCCCAGCACGGTTCTTACACATAGAGTATTAGATGGGCCTATCCCAACACGGCTCTTACATATAGAGTATTAGATGGGCCTAGCCTCAGTTGCTCTTATATATATGGTATTAGATGGGCCTATCCAAGGTTGCTCTTACACATAGGGTATTATATGGCCTATCATAGCACGGCTCTTACATATAGGGTATTTGATAGGCCTATCCCAGTACAGCTCTTACATATAGGGTATTAGATGGACCTATCATAGCACGGCTCTTACATATAGGGTATTAGATGGGCCAATCCCAGCACGGCTCTTACATATAGGGTATTAGATGGGCCTATCCCAGGACGGCTCTTAAATATAGGGTATTAAATGGGCCCTTCATAGCACGGCTCTTACATGCAGAGTATTAGATGGGAGTTATTTGAATGTGGGTCCATGGCTAGACTGTCTCACTACGGGAGTTATTTGAATGTGGGTCCATGGCTAGACTGTCTCACTACGGGAGTTATTTGAATGTGGGTCCATGGCTAGACTGTCTCACTACGGGAGTTATTTGAATGTGGGTCCATGGCTAGACAGTCTCACTACGGGAGTTATTTGAATGTGGGTCCATGGCTAGACTGTCTCACTACGGGAGTTATTTGAATGTGGGTCCATGGCTAGACTGTCTCACTACGGGAGTTATTTGAATGTGGGTCAATGGCTAGACTGTCTCACTACGGGAGTTATTTGAATATGGATCCATTGCTAGACTGTCTCACTACGTGAGTTATTTGAATGTGGGTCCATGGCTAGACTGTCTCACTACGGGAGTTATTTGAATGTGGATCCATGACTAGACTGTCTCACTACGGAAAGTATTTGAATGTGGATCCATGGCTGGACTGTCTCACAACGGGAGTTATTTGAATGCGGATCCATGGCTGGACTGTCTCACTACGGAAAATATTTGAATGTGGATCAATGGCTGGACTGTCTCACTAGGGGAGTTATTTGAAATTGGGTCTATGGCTAGACTGTCTCACTACTTGAGTTCATTTGAATGTGGGCCTATAACTGGATCGTCTAACTACGGGTGTTATTTGAATGTGGGCTTATAACTGGACTGTCTCACCACTGGAGTTGTTTGAATGTGGGTCTATGGCTGGACTGTCTCACCACTGGAGTTGTTTGAATGTGGGCCTATGACTGGACTGTCTCACCACTGGAGTTGTTTGAATGTGGGCCTATTGCTGTCTCACTACGGGAGTTATTTCAATGTGGACCTTTGGCTTGACCGTCTCACTACTAGAGTTATTTGAATGTGGGCCTATAACTGGACCGTGTCATTACAGAAGTTATTTGAATGTGGGTCTTTGGCTCGGCTGTCTCTGGTATTTTTTTTTCCGTTAACAAGAAACAGGTTTTTAAATATTTTGTAGGTCAGCGTAAGAAAATGTGTGGTGACGTTAAACAAAAGTATACCTGCGTCTTCACGTGACCTTTACATACCTACTCCTGGCCTTACGGAGGTCAACGGTGTGGTACGTGAAAACCTCTGCCCGCCTTAACTTGATTTCATTTGACAACAGAATGCGTGCAAGGGAAAAAAAACAACCAAAGAAAACAAAGGTGTAATTTGTGTATTCTGTCACAACGGGACGTCAGGGGCTGCGGCGTAAGTGAAAGTAGTAATGTTAGCGTCATTCTGTCACAACGGGACGTCAGGGGCTGCGGCGTAAGTGAAAGTAGTAATGTTAGCGTCATTCTGTCACAACGGGACGTCAGGGGCTGCGGCGTAAGTGAAAGTAGTAATGTTAGCGTCATTCTGTCACAACGGGACGTCAGGGGCTGCGGCGTAAGTGAAAGTAGTAATGTTAGCGTCATTCTGTCACAACGGGACGTCAGGGGCTGCGGCGTAAGTGAAAGTAGTAATGTTAGCGTCATTCTGTCACAACGGGACGTCAGGGGCTGCGGCGTAAGTGAAAGTAGTAATGTTAGCGTCATTCTGTCACAACGGGACGTCAGGGGCTGCAGCGTAAGTGAAAGTAGTAATGTTAGCGTCATTCTGTCACAACGGGACGTCAGGGGCTGCAGCGTAAGTGAAAGTAGTATTGTTAGCGTCATCCACGGAGCAGAGGTTCTCAACACGCACGCAATACACCAGTTTTGATAGCAAAACGTACAGCATATAGGCATTCACGGTTTGAGTTGGTAATTTTTGCGTTATAATAAATTTACGAAATAAAAAAAAATATTAGAAATTGTCATTTGAAAAAAAAAAATAAAAAAATAAAAAAATAAAGGGACATTTAAAGGTTTGTTTAAACTACCAGTATTGTTTATCGTGGAATTGTTTGGAATTTAAAGAATACAATTTCTGTTGGACGGTAGTTAGGATATTATGTGTTAGCTTAGAGTCCTCTTTGATAAAATACAGACCAGCCACCTGTTGTAAGGATCCATTACTGCACAACGGTGTGATAAACAAACTGTTCCCCATTAAATTCGCTCTATGGTCGACACGGGCCCCCGACTACGTCAGTAATCAATGTTCATTCTTTATTTAACATGGGGAAAACACAAAAAAATCCAAAGTAATCTTTAATTATCATACTGAAAGGACACGAAGCTTCAGTGTTAAAATAAACTTTTTAATCTACCACTTTTAAGTGTGGTAGACCAATCACAGAGCCATGGGGTAGACCATTCACAGAGCCATGGGGTAGACCATTCACAGAGCCATGGGGTAGACCATTCACAGAGCCATGGGGTAGACCATTCACAGAGCCATGGGGTAGACCAGTCACAGAGCCATGGGGTAGACCATTCACAGAGCCATGGAGTAGACCAGTCACAGAGCCATGGGGTAGACCAGTCACAGAGCCATGGGGTAGACCATTCACAGAGCCATGGGGTAGACCATTCACAGAACCATGGGGTAGACCATTCACAGAGCCATGGGGTAGACCAGTCAAAGAGCCATGGGGTAGACCATTCACAGAGCCATGGAGTAGACCAGTCACAGAGCCATGGGGTAGACCAGTCACAGAGCCATGGGGTAGACCATTCACAGAGCCATGGGGTATACCATTCACAGAGCCATGGGGTAGACCATTCACAGATCCATGGGGTAGACCAGTCACAGAGCCATGGGGTAGACAATTCACAGAGCCATGGGGTAGACCATTGACAGAGCCATGAGGTAGACCATTCACAGAGCCATGGGGTAGACCATTCACAGAGCCATGGGGTAGACAAATCACAGAGCCATGGGGTAGACCATTGACAGAGCCATGGGGTAGACCATTCACAGAGCCATGGGGTAGACCATTCACAGAGCCATGGGGTAGACCATTCACAGAGTCATCTCGTATAATACTGAGACCAGTTTTCTCTTGCCGCCTTAATAGGGTTTCTAATATCTAAGTCCGTAAAACATCAGTTACAAAATCTTAACATTTCAGACAATATTTTCGCAAATAGGCTTCTAACAATGTATTTCCGCAAAGATACAGCAGTTACGATTTGTTTGTAAAATATTTCGTAAAATAAAGTTGTAAACACGTTTTTGTACAGGTTAACACGCATTATGCTGGCTCACATTAACGTAGAAGTACCGAACAGATAATGACAGATTGGCCAAAAGGAATATCATGATGTTTTTTTTTTCATATCTTTAAGAGATTTGCCAGACTGTGCGACCTGATCTTCTATTAATAGATTTTCGCCATTAAATGACCAAACCTGTGGAAATAAATTGAAATGTTAAGAACGGGAGGTGAAGAAAACAATAAATAAATAAAAGCCCTTCAGAAAATCCATGTGAACACGCCCTCCCCGCCCCCACACCATCAAGTCAAAATAAAAAAAAAAAAAAAAAAAAAAACCCTTCAAAAAAAACAATTAAAACCCCCCCCCCCCCCAGTCAGACCAACAGTTTAAAAACCAGCATAACAACAAAAAGGTTCACTCAAATTGTTTTGTCTTTAGATTATCAAGTTGTTCAGACTGAATTTGCCTTAGAATTATCATTAGTTGATCCCTGAGGTTATCAATTTCAGACTTGGTCAGATTTAGAAGTGTCGTCAGTTGATAAACCCAGCTGATTTGTGTAGCAGTCTGTCTTGTTATGAATGCCACCCTCTCTATAATTTCTATATTACATCATCTGTCTAAACTTCTATGCATGTGTCTAAACATCTAGGTGTGTACCAGAACAAAAATTAAACAATAGGTCTACTAGGATATTATGCTCACCGCCCTACCTTATGCCTTTAAAAGTCTATCAGGATACTGAACTCACTACCCTACTGTATGCCTTTAGAAGTCTATCAGGATACTGTACTCACTACCCTATTCTATGCCTTTAAAAGTCTATCAGGATACTGCACTCACTAACCTACCCTATGCCTTTAAAAGTCTATCAGGATACTGTACTCACTACCCTACCCTATGCCTTTAAAAGTCTATCAGGATACTGCACTCACTACCCTACCCTATGCCTTTAAAAGTCTATCAGGATACTGTACTCACTACCTTACCCTATGCCTTTAAAAGTCTATCAGGATTCTGTACTCACTACCCTACTATGTGCCTTTAAAAGTCTACCACAATACCGTACTCACTACCATACTCTATGCATTTAAAACGTGGACAGCCTGAGTACGCCAAGATAGAACAATGAAAATCTTTCAAACGACCAGCCTAAGAAACATCCCCAACATCAAAAGGGAGGAAAATTACATACACAACGAGATGTTTGCACTGGCAGGACAAAGACACAGATATACTCTCAAAGGCAGGACAATGACAAGGACACCAAGATACCCTCAAAGGCAGGACAAGGACACAGACATTGAGATACTCTCAAAGGCAGGACAAAGACACAGACACCAAGATACTCCCAAAGGCAGGACAAGGACACAGACACCGAGATACTCCCAAAGGCAGGACAAAGACACAGACACCGATATACTCTCAAAGGCAGGACAAGGAGCCAGACACCGAGATATTACTAGGCAGGAACCCCCCCCCCCCGCCCTTAGAATTCACTTCTTTCTACTATCTTCCCAGCTAAGTTGGGTGCACCAGCTTTTGGGAATGTAAGACGACCACTTGCCTTATAGATTATTGAATGGCGAGCTTGTACATAACAGGCGGACAGCAGAAACGTTTCAAAGGTACGATCGACAATCGTAGTACTACTCCGTAACAAAAAAGGCTCTGTGCAACAAGAAACCAACAGACCAACAGCTGCAATCCACCGGTATTTTCCATTACCACGATCCTCATAAAGTCGTTGTCACAGCAGCATCGAGGGGCGTCCCATCCAACCTTTTCACATTCTGCACAAGAACATTTCGCGCAAGAATTTGTCGACAGATGGCGCAATGACAGACAGATTCAGCGGGATTCATTGATTGGAAGAATTTTGCGAGCCTCTTTGAACTTAGGGACGACCTTGACAATGTGGCATACACAATTTCATAATTTTGGAATAACAATTAAACAACCCCTAAAACAAACGTTTTTAGAATAAATTCTTTATATCTCTTTATTATTTTTTATTTCATACTAGCGAGTACCCGGCATGCGTTGCAATGCCACTCAAGGAAAGAAAGTGTTTGCATGTTATGTTTCTTCAAGAGCTTTTAAATACTCAAAGTTTTTCTTGTTTTTCCATCTGGTATATACACGAATAAATCAGAAGATTTTCCGAAGCGAGAGCAGGTTACATACATCTGTCTATGGGCGAAGCATGGGTTTTCCAAATTTAGTCCGCAAACTTGTGGCGATTGTCCCTGTGCTTTGAAGATAGTCATTGTAGACGCGTGTCGCATCGGAAACTGTAGGCGTTTGAATTCAAATGGCATATATGTTGGAATCATTGGGGTGAATGGCAAAAGTACATCACCTATTTTAAATTTTCCATTTAAAATAGTAACTTCAATGTAACCAATTTCGGAAGATTCATTTGAAAAAATGTACCGTAACTAATGCTTCGATATCAAAGTGCGTTTCTCGTTGCAAATCAAGAGCGAAAAGTTTGTTTGCAGATCAATTCCGAGAGGTCATTCCCAACTCATCAATCATCAATCGATATGAATAGTATTTCATGGCACTGTCTTTCTTATTCGAATTTCTCAATTTGATGTCAAAATGATATCCATCTTCTCGTTGCCAAAATAAAATAGGATATTGCAATCAAACGTATGAGCGATGAGTTTCTGAGACTCGCTGAACATCAACACTTCTGTGATGAAGAATTATATCACTTGAGTTAAATTCTTTGTCAACTATAATGATCGCCACTTCATCAATTGTTGGTGCATTGTATTATCTTTCATGTTGGCCGACAGGTGTTTAGTCTGCTCTAACTATGACTTTGTATTCATCAGTCGGCATCTTTTCAAGTGCAATTCTATACATTTGAATTAATTCGTTGTGTTGCAAAAAAAAAAACTTTTGCATTGCAGCGACGATTTCTCGTTTAGTGCCCGTATTGATATGACAACGTTGATCGATTTGCTCATCAGTATTCCCCATGAAATCATTTGAAGACATTTGTGATCTGTGTTTGGCATTGGCATCAGAGATCCTACACGATGGTAAATTTGGCCTTTCACTTTACTTTAAATGTTGGCATGTAATTCTCGCGCACGATATTTGTTGCACCGAACGATGTCATTTGGAAACATGAATTGCATTTGCGTATGTTTGCCAAGAAATGTTTCGATTGGCTATTGTCACCTGATACCAACAATGATAATGGTTTTGATGGTGAATGTAATTCTTACACGTTAGGATCTCCCATCTTTTTACATGAAAACCTCGCACAATAGGTACGTTCATTGTTGGCAGGAGATTTCCAGTTGTATAGTTTCTCATTAATTTATAAATCGTAAATTCCAGCGGTAAAAAATGACCATAGTTCAATATCTACGCTGTCAAGTGTGTTATTTAATTACTTGAGAAACCATCGATTGGTGTAAAATGTATTTACATAACACAAAACAACTCCGAAATTATAAGACTCTATTCAAGAAATACTCTTAGTTAAAAAAAAAAAACGCGATTTCGATGTCATTTCCGATTCTAAAATGCGTCACAAAATTCAAGCTTATTTATACACATAACAAAAATACTCTCTACACTAAAAATGTAAAAACGTGTTTTCTCTGCTTTACTACAAATGTGTCATTTGTTCAAGGGCGGTAGTGTTGATATCTTCGTTATAAATTATATTGATGAAGCTCATTTAAGAAAATAAATTGAATTTAGGGTCCCCAGCCCTAATTGGAATATTGTACAATGGATGTACTAAATTTGAAAAATTTGCCGGCGGATTCAGCTACTTCCACACATGCAATAGCTCTGTTTGAAATTATAGTTACAAAGCTCTTAGAAGAAAATATGAAATTAGGGTCACTGGCCCAAACGGAATATTGTAAATTTTTTTTTTCTAATTTAGAAACATTTTCGGTAGTGCGCATTTCACTTGACCCAGTTTGATCACAATCGAATGAATGGTATAGAAATGCATACTATAATTATATAGATAATAGAAGTGTGGAAAACGAATTTAGGACCCCCCTCCACAAATGGAATATTGTAGAATTGTTGTATTACTTCAGAAACCTACTTAATATGTCACACAATCAATTTAATATCACTATTTGTATTTGATTAAAAAGTTATCCATTCATGCTTTAGCTCTGTTTGAAATTATAGTTGTATAGCTTAAAATTATAGTTGTATAGCTTATATAGAAAAAAACGAACATAGGACCCCTGGCTAAAAACGGAGTATTTTAAAATGGTTGTAATCATTTAAGAAACCTTTGCGGGCGGGCGCGCGCACAACATCTCTCTAAAATTTTATCGCATTGTAATAATGTAGAGGAGCGCATACGGAAATTATTTTTTATAAAGCTCCTAATGTATGGAAAAAAACACGAATTTGGGGCGATTGCCAAAAAAACGGAATATTTTAGTAGAGTTATAATGGCTTAGAAAAATGCTCTGGCTTATGGACAACAACTCACCTCAGTTTTATCGCAAGCGCTTGAATGATGTAGGAGCGCATGCGGTTTGAAATTATATTTATATAGCTCATTTTGTAAGAAACAAACATAGGGCACCTGGCTCAACACTGAATATTTTAAAACGGTTGTAGTAATTTAAGAATTTTTGTGGGCGATAGAACAACATCTCACTAAATTTTTATCGCATTCTGAAAAATGGTATAGGAGCGCATAGAAAATTATTTTTTACAAAGCGCATATAAGAAAAAATAAGAATTTGGGTCAATGAATGGTTATGTTTATAGATAACAACTCGTCAAAGTTTTGTCGCAATCGCGTGAATGGTGCAGGAGCGCATACGGTTTGAAATTATATTTATATAGCTCGTATAAGAAAAAAAACGTAAATAAGGCAGCTGGCTAAAATTGGAATATTTTGAAAAGTTTATAAAAATTTAAAAACCTTAGCGGCCGTGCTTTCAACATGTCACCAAAGTTTTTTTTAAGTTTTATTGCAATCGGATTAATGGCGTAGGAGCGCATATGAAAAATATTTTTTACAAAGCTCATATTAGAAAAAATACGAATTAAGGGCCAACGGCTGAAAAAATAATGTTTTTAAAAGTGTTTAAATAACACAGTAAAATGCACTGGCGCATGGACAACAACTCATTAAGTTTTGTAAAAATCGCATGATTGGTGTAGGAGCGCATACGGTTTGAAAATATATTTATATAGCTCATATAAGGAAAAACGAATATGAGACCCCTGGCTCAAAACTGAATACTTTAAAACGGTTGTAATTATTTAGAATCCTTTATGGACATGTTTGCAACATCTCACCAAAGTTTTATTGGAATCGGATAAATGGCGTAGGAGCGCATATGAAAATTATTTTTTACAAAGCGCATATTACAAAAAATACGAATTAAGGGCCAACGGCCGAAAACAGAATGTTTTTAAAAGTGTTTAAATAACACAGTAAAATGCACTGGCGTATGGACAACAACTCACTAGGTTTTGTAGCAATCGCATGATTGGTGTAGGAGCGCATATGGTTTGAAAATATATTTATATAGCTCATATAAGGAAAAACGAATGTGAGGCCCCTGGCTCAAAACTGAATAATTTAAAACGATTGTAATAAATTAGAAATGTTTATAGACATGCTCGCAACATTTCCCCAAAGTTTTATATGAATCGGATAAATGGCGTAGTAGCGCATGTGGAAAATATTTTACAGAGCTCATATAAGAAAAAAAAACGAATTAAGGGCCAACGGCTAGGAACGGAACACTTGATAAGGTTTTTAATGACTAAGTTAAATGGCCGGTTATGTGGAAAACAACTGTGTAAAGTTTTGTCGCAATCGCATGAATGGTGTAGGAGACATACGAGACATACAGACAGACATACATACAAACATTCATTTATATATATATATATATATATATATAGATTAACATTCTAATGTCCCCCCCCCTCCCCCATCCCCCCATATCTACGACGCACATTCATTTCACCAACTATTTCAGAAAAAGAATAGGAAATATTGCGCACCTAAAGCACTTGCGACATCTTTGTTTTAAGATCTCCTTTTGCGCATTTATCGGGAATTGTATCTCCTTCATCTTTCCTTTGACAAAAGGAAAAACTTATTTGTGGTTGTAATGATAGGGCTGAAAATTGATATCTGCTATAAGCATTGTGCCATGATATCTTTCAAGCATCTACTAGAAAAAAATGTACCATAATATCTTTGTAAGCATCCACTATAAGCAATTTGCCATGATATCTTTACAAAACATGTACTACAAGCATTGTACCGTGATATCTTTGCAAGTATCTACTATAAGCAATGTACCACCGAATCCCATTCTATTTTGCAGTATTTTTATCTGAAGGTCTTTACATTAAAAGGATGCAGCATAAACGGAAATGTCGTTGTGACCCAAGGGTGTGAACTACTACATTCATATCATCGAGAAGAACATTATCTTACAGGCTAGCTAAAACCATATGGCCATTATCAGCAGCCAGGGGCGCAGCCAGTGTTAGTGCCGCCCACACCGCAGTATCAAGAGCTGAAATAGTGAGGCTAGGGGCGCACAAACTCCACACGCCCCTTCCCACGCCATCGATCAGCAAAAATACATTTCTAGGTTTTTGGTTAACGCGATGTGTCAAAGTCGAATAATACAATGAAATTGTTCTGAACTATTGCATAATTATCATGTATACATGACACTTGTTGTCCAATAGTTTCTACGACAAATAATGAAAATATCCCAAAGCAAATTATCTTATGAAACTATAGTTAGTGAATGATAAACATCACCAATGGTCTCACAGCATCTTATACCCTGAAGTATATCATTATATATTTGACGACCACACATATAACGGACCACGTCATTGTTATCTGAACCTAGTGCGTGCTCTCCTTGACAATAAGGGCCCTGTCTTGATCACACTCGCCACCACAAGTATCGGGTGAACCCACTCTGCGTCACTATTGATAGCGTGTTTTTTAGTGACGCCTGACTCATGAGGCTTGCTGCAAGCTTACAAGGGACGATTTTTTTGTGTGTACACTTTAAATATTTTTCCGATGTTCGTACATGTGTAGACTAGCGGTCCTTAAACGGTGGAGGGAGTGCTTTTGCTATTCAATAATTGGAACGCAATGTTTGCAAACATCTACCTTTGTTTGTCGTTGCATTTTTGTATTTTCTTTATCGTCAACTATTATCCGATATATATATATATGTATACATATTTGTTCGATTTGAAATATAATTTTCAGAGACAACTAATGAAACGGCGCTGGAAACATATTAGCCCGACACTGTACCATGGCAATAATTGACCGACAAATTGAGAAGAAATAAATTCATTTAGCAAATGAACATTTTAAGATAAGTCGTAGCCATCAGATCAAATTTTTAGCCCCCCTCCCCCCTCCCAACAACAACGCCATGTTATCGTCTGTTGCGTATTCCAATGGTGGCTCATAAACAGCATCTGGAACCGTTACTACCCTGCACTACCTACCTACTACCCTGCACTACCTACCTACCACCCTGCACTACCTACCTGGTCTACAATATCACAGTTGTATTTGCTACAACATGTGATATTGGACTATTTTGCTACAAATGAGATATCGTACTATTTTGCTACAAATGAGATATCGTACTATTTTGCTACAACATGAGATTTGTACTATTTTGCTACAACATGAGATAATTGACTATTTTTCTATAATTTAGTGATTTAGCTGTCGACGAAATCTGAAGTTACGCTTATAACTTGATCACCTTTTATTTTATTATCAATCCGGACAATTATCATTTCAATTTGTAGGTAATGGGAACCGTAAAGTGTTTAGGGCAGTTTCAGTGTGCAGTTGTAGAGTGCGGTTGTAGAGTGTAGTTGTAGAGTGCAGTTGTAGAGTGTAGTTGTAGAGTGCGGTTGTAGAGTGCGTTTGTAGAGTGCGGTTGTAGAGTGCGGTTGTAGAGTGCGATTGTAGAGTGTAGTTGTAGAGTGCAGTTGTAGAGTGTAGTTGTAGAGTGCGGTTGCAGAGTGCGTTTGTAGAGTGCGGTTGTAGAGTGCGGTTGTAGAGTGCAGTTGTAGAGTGCGGTTGTAGAGTGCGGTTGTAGAGTGCGGTTGTAGAGTGCGGTTGTAGAGTGCGGTTGTAGAGTGCGGTTGTAGAGTGGTGTAGGGTGTGGTTGTAGGGTGCGGTTGTAGAGTGCGGTTGTAGAGTGCGGTTGTAGAGTGCAGTTGTAGAGTGCGGTTGTAGAGTGCGGTTGTAGAGTGTGGTTGTAGAGTGCGGTTGTAGAGTGCAGTTGTAGAGTGCAGTTGTAGAGTGCAGTGGTAGAGTGCGATTGTAGAGTGCGGTTGTAGAGTGCGGTTGTAGAGTGCGGTTGTAGAGTGCGGTTGTAGAGTGCGGTTGTAGAGTGCGGTTGTAGAGTGCGTTTGTAGAGTGCGGTTGTAGAGTGCGATTGTAGAGTGTAGTTGTAGAGTGCACAGACTTGAATCTATTTACAGCGTTACACTATCAAAGGCAAGTTAATGTGTTCTGCACAATTCGTCTCGTAAGATAATGACAGTGTTCATGAAACTCTGATTGAGTGTATGGTCGATGCATTACATTAACTTTGATTTCTAAGGTGTGCAGTGCCTGCGAAGTGCATTAAATTTTTGTGTCTTGCAGACACGGACTAATACTGATACAATAAAGAGGAGAATAAACATAGACGTTGAGATGGTTCAGAGAAAAATACCTTGAGAGGTCGAGTAATATTGAATTCTTTTATAAGGAACAAAAAGTAAAAATCTTGATTTCTAAATATTTATGAATTAATTTAAATGATGAATGGTTTCCAACGCAAAAAAAAAAAAAACAAAAAAAAAAATTACTTTAGGAACTCAGCTCTTCAACAGTATTCACACAAGACTCCAGTACCACACTAAACCCCTGGNAGGAGAATAAACATAGACGTTGAGATGGTTCAGAGAAAAATACCTTGAGAGGTCGAGTAATATTGAATTCTTTTATAAGGAAAAAAAAGTAAAAATCTTGATTTCTAAATATTTATGAATTAATTTAAAAGATGAATGGTTTCCAACGCAAAAAAAAAAAAAACAAAAAAAAAAATTACTTTAGGAACTCAGCTCTTCAACAGTATTCACACAAGACTCCAGTACCACACTAAACCCCTGGCGGGAATATAGGGGCCTATAGCTCTGTGATTGACTAGCGGAAGTCAACGTTTAATTCGGCAGAAACAGTTGCAGGGGAAACCCATGGGCGGAGCAAGAATGTGTATCATGTGGAAGATTGCAAACTCTCAATAGCGTACAATGTGTACGATAGCACACTCAATAATGTATCATGAGCAAGATTGCACACTGTCAATAATGCATCTTGTGGGACATAGCACAGTGTTTATTTACTTGTTCGCGAAGGAGACTTTGGTATTTTTTTTAATGGATGAAAAACGTACAATTTGTTTAGATGAACGAAACAGACAGTGCCAAGCTCACACACAAACACACAAACAAACACACATACACGCACTCCAATTATCATCTGATCCAAAAGATAGTGCCAAACAGAAACAAAATATTAAGTCATCCACAAGTTCATTATACTGTTATAATTTAATTAGATTGTTTTATTCATTAATTTAGAAAAAAAAATATTTAAGATTGAAAATTGTTTTTAAAAATGTTGAAGTGGTTCTAATGTCCCAGAGTCCAAGTCTCTCAGCCACCACCCTAACCTTTTTAATATTAATTTTTTTTTTTAAAGAATCCGCTCCTGCATAGAAATATTTGACGTAAATATTAATTAAGTCCCTCCCCCCCCCCAGCCCCTTTATTTCTTTTTTTCCCCTCTAGGATACGACGAGCTATAATTATTGTTTAAAAAAAAACGACTTCTCTTGGTGCCGCCTTTGTTTTTCTTTGTTTCCCCCTTAAGATACACCGATCTATAATAATGTTTAAATAACGACTTCTCTTGGTGCCGCCCCTGTATTTCTTTGTTTCCCCCCCCCCTAAGATACGACGAGCTGTAATGATGGTAAACAACGACTCCTCTTGGTGAGTAGACCGTGCATTAGATGTGGGTCACAGAACTCACATTAAGACGGAGTTTGGGAAAGATAAAAGTGGAGTGGATCTGAGCCAAGACAGTTTTTTTTAGTCGACATTTGGCAAACATGATGAGCTGGAAGGAAATCTGGAGGCTTTGATCGTCGCAGGGTGATTCCAACGGGTCATGGTTGGTGTAGCTTTGTCCTGTACGGTTTTTTTAATATATATTTGGATTCTGCTAGGGTTATTAGGAGCAGGGCATGAAACTGCATACGTTTGTTCGATAACATTGTTTGATATAACAATTGCTCTAATGAAGAAAAAACAACAACTAATTCATATATTTCTAGCTAGCAAATCAGACTAAAATATCGATCTTAACGAAACTGGGCTCTATAATGGATGATAAGCCACTGAATTATCACTAAACAGGCAAATATATATTTTAATAATGTAAAAGATTTTTAAAAAGCGTTTAAAATCTATGCATTTTGTTTTATTACTTAGTAATAATCTAATACATAAATAATATTTAATTACTAATGATCTTTTCACATACCAACTAAGATAGATAAAATTAGTTTATTTAATTTCATGAGTTTGACATTATGAAACTTTGTCTAAACGAAAATAAGACAATATCCTTGTGTCCTGTGTTAATTTTATGCATAATATGTGCAGACTTTTGACAGCGTAACATCATTTTTAAATCCTTTTTATTAACTTCGCTTTTTTTTGTGTGTGGCTTGCTCCCTGGCAAAATGTTCCGACGACTAATTGATAATGAAAATAAAATGAAATTTCCAATAACTGCGCTAAATATGGTACTTAAAAAAATATCTAAAGTGCGTTTGGTATTTAAAATTTTCTTTTGCTTTTCTGAAAGTTGTTGAATTAATATGCCGTGTAAAAGTGGGTGGATCACTTGAAGTTCAGGGCTGTGAAAAAATTTTGGGTTGCGAGCATTTTGGGGGGGGTGGGAGATGGAAACCTTCATCGTCATTCTTTATTATGTGCGTTATGTCAATGCATGTTTTAGTCAAATTTATAACCACATTCCTCGACATGACATTTTGTAAAAGATTTTGTTGAATTAATATGCCGTGTAAAAGTGGGTGGATCACTTGAAGTTCAGGGCTGTGAAAAAATTTTGGGTTGCGAGCATTTTGGGGGGGGGGGGGAGATGGAAACCTTCATCGTCATTCTTTATTATGTGCGTTATGTCAATGCATGTTTTAGTCAAATTTATAACCACATTCCTCGACATGACATTTTGTAAAAGATTTATAATCACATTCCTCGACATGACATTTGATAATGGATTTATATCCACATTCCCCGACATGACAATTTGTAAAGGATTTATATCCACATTCCTCGACATGACATTTGATAAAGGATTTATAACCACATTCCTCGACATGACATTTGATAAAGGCTTTATAACCACATTCCTCGACATGACATTTGATAAAAGATTTATAACCACATTCCTCGACATGACATTTGATAAAGGATGTATAACCACATTCCTCGACATTACATTTGATAAAGGATTTATAACCACATTCCTCGACATGACATTTGATAAAGGATTTATAACGTTGTTTTTAGGGGTTGTTTGATTTGAAATCTTTTATTTTAACTTCGCTTTCATGGGGGATGGATGGCCGGCTGACTGAGCTGCTATGCGACAAAATATTATGACGCCTAATTGACCCACTTCCAGTCAAGATGTCGAGCTGAAAATCGTTGCTCTTGGCATCACGTTATCAAATTTTATGCCCCACTACCCAATAAAACAAACCCCCCAAAAAATCAGTTTTTCCTCAAGGAGCATCAAGAAAAATTCCGTATAAGTGCGCTAAATTAGATTCCTTAAAAATATCGCAACTGCGTTTGGTGCGTAATATTTGATTTTGCTTTTCTAAAATAGTCGGTGAAATAAATGTGTTATGTAAAAGCGTATGGGTCATTAGCATATTAATATAGTTCATGGGAGTGAAAAGTGCACGGTTGTGAGCCTTGGATAAAAATAGAGTGGGTGGGGGGGGGGAGCACTAATTGAGATTCTTAAAACGTAGGTTACTTCTAAGAAGATTTTGACAAATGTCCAGCCACCCCCCCCCCCCCCCCCCCCCATTACTCGCCATTACATTTGTAGAAAGGATTTATACGAAAAACTTTGTTTTAAGGGGTTCTTTAATTCCATGTATGAGCACTAGCGTTTGGATGTGTCCAAAAATCGAGGCCATGACAGGCAATTCAGGCTCATACCAGCGAGAAGCCAGTATAGGAGCTGCTCATTCCTGCCCAAGACAATGAGGGACTGGAACAAGCTTTCAAACGGAACAGTTGAGGCGACAACACTAGACACATTTGTGTCTATTGCCTCAAGCCTTCGAACCCCTAGTGCATGATTCCCTCACAAAGTGGCACTGGACATCTGTGAAATTTCCTCATCAACACCAGGAACAGAAACATTGCAAATCCAATAGCAGCCAAAATGATCAATAGATTGATCGTGGGCCCTTAAGATATAGAAGAAGAAGAAGAAATCGTACTATTTATAACAATTTTATCTGATTTAACAAAAAATCGTAACACTATATATTATTAGGAAATAATAACAATACTAAGAAACTGCTTGTATCCTTTCAATTCATAACTGAAATCCTCTAGGAAGGTAACGATAATCTATAAGCGCTTTACTCTTGCTCTCTTTACGACAACTTGATACCATGCAGCATCCTGGCCACTTCCTGCACTGTTACGTCTATCTTCCTCTGACTTTCAATAACTCTGTGTTAGCTTGATTGTCTCCTCTTATTGGCTTGATATTTCTGTTATTTATATTTTATCTTGTATTTATGCTTCTTAGACCTGATGTCTCCATGCACTCTCATTTCAATTGCAAAACCCGACTTGACATTATTATTTTTTAAAAAAAACGACAACATAAAACAAACAGATTCAAACAAAAAAAAAAAACAAAAAAATTCCTCCCTGGGCTATCACTTTGATTGGTTGCCAAGCTTCTGTTCTTTTAGCCTCTATCCCGATGAGTAATCTATTGATCGCTCTTTGCTACAACTTCATTTACGTTTCATTGAAGGAATTCTTTCCTTAAACAACTCAACTTTTTGCACTCATCTTCTTAACGATCTGAAACATTTCAAAGAATTTTGCTAGGTCTTCAATCTTCTATAGAGGTAAGACAAAGCAGTTTCAACCTCCTTCAAGTAAATTGAAGCAACTCAAAAGACTGAAGTTTCTTCGGAAAAAACCTCGTACAATCCCTGGTACCGCGATGGGACGTTCGTTGGCCACTGGTGGTCATTGGACACAAATTTATTGATATCTGAAGCTTTCCAGCTCACTAAATTATTGTGTAGATATTACAAAGGTTTATCCACAAAAAATGACTGGCTAAATATTTAACAAATTTCAATTTGTCCACGATCTTTTAAGAACAGCTACGAAGAGCACATCTATGAAGGGCACATATATGAAGGGCACAGCTATAGACGGCACATTTATGAGGAGGGCACAGATATGGATGGCACAGCTATTAAGTGCACAGCTATGAAGGGCACAGCTATGAAGGGCACAGATATATATGGCACAGCTTTGAAGAGCACAGCTATAAGGGCACACTTATGAAGGGCACAGCTATAGATGGCACATTTATGGGGAGGGCACAGATATGGATGGCACAGCTATGAAGGGCTCAGTTATGGATGTCATATCTATGAAGGCC
The DNA here is from genome assembly GCA_964033795.1 of Lymnaea stagnalis. Classification (NCBI taxonomy): domain Eukaryota; kingdom Metazoa; phylum Mollusca; class Gastropoda; family Lymnaeidae; genus Lymnaea; species Lymnaea stagnalis. The sequence continues at coordinate 890,803 of CAXITT010000109.1, read as the reverse complement.
ACAGCTATAAAGTTCGCTGCTATAAAGGACACAGCTATAGAGAGAACACCTATGAAGGTCACACCTATGTAGGGCACATCTGTGAAGGGCACACCTATGTAGTGCACACCTATGTAGGGTACAGCTATGACGGGCACACCTGTGAAGGGCACAGCTATGAAGGGCACACCCTATGAAGGGCACACCTATGAAGGCACACGTATGTAGGGCACAGCTATGGATGGCACATTTTTTAAGGGCACAGGTATGGGGTCGATGTCAATCAAGGCCACCGCTATGAAGGGCGCTGCTACAAAGGACACAGCTAGGAAGAGAACAGCAATGAAGGGGTATATGTTTTGTTGCACACTTCAAGGGATAGTTGGTTGGTGATTTAAAAAATAATGAATCTCCTGCATTACACATCGTCGAAGCCCGACACCGTCTGCTTTCACAGCATGCCGAAACTGATGCAATGAATAATGCGATGAACACTAAGCACATATTTGTCAATTATCTTTCCAGCAGCACTGCTCTCTTTAATGGTTAGATCATAAAATAGGATTGCTATTTTTTTATGAATTTGTTTAAAAAAATAAATTTCTGAGTATAGCTTTATTTTGCAAATGTCTTTTTGATGAAGATCAGATGGTTAAGTATCCTACATTTCACGTTAAAAACGGGCATGACAGGCTGTCCTTGGATGTATATATCTGATGGCAACGACACACTCAGATGATATCAGAAAGAAACGATTACTAAAGAGAGAGAGAGAGAGAGAGTTGATCTGAGATCAAATCTGACCCAATATCAGTTCAAAACAAAGCTCAATTTCTGCCATTTTTTTTTTTAGGAAGACAAAACAGCAACAACAAGAATATGTGATTTTTTTTTTCAAATTCGTCAGTTTATCTGTACGAGGGTGACTGCGTGGACGAGGGTGACTGTGGACGAGGTTGACTGCGGTCGAGGGTGACTGTGGAACAGGGTGAGTGTGGACGAAGGTGACTGTGGACGAGGGTGACTGGATGAGGGTGACTGTGGACGAGGGGGACTGTGGACGAGGGTGATTGTGGACGAGGGTGACTGGACGAGGGTGACTGTGGACGAGGGGGACTGTGGATGAAGGGGACAGTAGACGAGGGTGACTGTGGACGAGGATGACTGTGGAATAGGGTGACTGTGGACGAGGGTGACTGTGGACGAGGATGACTGTGGACGAGCGAGACTGTGAACGAGGGTGATAGTGGAAGAGGGTGACTGTGGATGAGGGTGACTGTGGATGAGGGTGACTGTGGAAGAGGATGACTGTGGACGAGGGTGACTGTGGACGATGGTGACTGATGACGAGAGTGACTGTGGACGAGGGTGACTATGGAAGAGGGTGACTGTGGACGAGGGTGACTGTGGACTGTGGAGAATAGTGACGCAAAATTGGAAATCAAAAACTCTCAGCAAACGGACTGATGGTATTCATCAAACAATTTGAAGACGGAGGTTCTACAAAATATAGAAGAAGGTTCACTTTTGAAAAGTTCAAAGTGTCACTTTAATCCGTGGATGTACCCAAGACTTTGATAAGAAATATCTCTCTGTAAGAAAGGTCATTATCTTTATCTCAATACGTCTGGTGGTAATTAAAACAACTGCAATAAATATGGTTACTTGAATCATAGAAGTAGATAATGTCATCGAAGAGACTTAGTCTTTGGCCAGAAGCAAATACTGCTTATATCTCCATAAAGTTTTCCTGCTGACATGTTTGTTATGTCCGTATTTTTTTGTAATCGATGTTGGAAATTGACAAAATACTGAATGTTGCGCATTGTTTTGCACACCACATTTTGTATTGTGTATTGACGTCTTGTTGTCGTGCTGTCTTGTCGAGTGGTCTATGTTGGTAGGACTCCATGTTGTTCTCCTACAATAAAACGTTGAACTAACCTTGATGGTTGCCTCTGTCGTTTGATTATCTTCCTAGTGAAGTACCTTAGCAACTTAATATTTTCAACAATCGAAGGCACGAGTTATCGCGCCTGGTCATGTTCTCTCATTCTCACTTTCTCACTAGTCAGTTTAATAGCGTATCCGGAAAATTGTTTGAAAGAAATTTCGTCGACGAAAAAATTAATGGACGGAAGTTTTGTCAAACGGAAATTTGATCGAACGGAAGTTTGGTCAAAAGGATTTTTGGTTGATTTCGTTTTTCAGTCCGCGCGTTAAAATTTTGCGTCAAATTTCTTTTTGAACGCATTATTTTGTTTCACTTTATAGTATAGCCGGAAACAGGGCATACTTCAGTAGTCTGAAAATACTCAAAAGTAAGAACATTACAAGAGAAACAAAAAAAAAACTATTTATAAAACTGTAATCAGACCAGTTGTAACATATGCAAGTAAAAGTTGGACCCTAACAAAAAGGTTAGAAATTCTATTAAACACATGGGAGAGGAAAGTTCTCAGGAAAATATATGGACGAACAAAGGATGAATATGGATTGAGAATAAAAACCAACCATGAATTGTACAATCCATATTAGGATCCCACGATAGTAGCAGAAATAAAAAGGGACAGGCTACGCTGGGCAGGACACTGAGAGAGAATGCCAAATGACAGAGGAGTGAAAAGGGTGCATGACCCTAGAGGAAAACGGCTCAGAGGCAGACCTAGGCTTAGATGGATGGATGGTGTGGAAAAAAATCTACAACTGAAAATCCAAGCATGGAAAAGAAAAGCATTAGTTAGGGCTGACTAAAGGGAAGTAGTGAGGCAGGCCAAAGCCCTACATGGGCTGTAGCGCCACAGGGATGGATGGATATAGTATAGTAAGTTCAAAAACATAATTTGACGAAAATTTGATCGTGTGGACTGAAAAAAAGGTTCGACCAAACTTTCGTTCGATTAAACTCCGTCGATCAATTATCCGTCGGAGAAATGTCTCTCAAACAAAATTCCGTTAACCGTTTAATAGATTATATACAATCGGCTACCACTGACATTCCTCAGTGACATGGATTATTTAAATCGGGCTACCCCTACCACTACTTAGTAACTTAGATTTTTTACATAGGGAAACAACTGTCATTACTCATTGGCATAAATTATTTACAAAGGTTGACCACTGCCATTACTCAGTGACATAGATTATTTACAAAGGTTGACCACTGCCATTACTCAGCGACATAGACTATTTCCAAAGGTTCACCACTGTCATTATCCAGTAACATAGATTATGTACAAAGGTTGACCACTGCCATTACTCAGTGACATTGATCATTTACTTCGTGCTACCATGGCTACTGCCGAGTCTAAAGACCTGCTTCCGATCGGGCCCCTTCCTAAAAGGACATTTCTATGTGTCCTGATGTCACCCGATGGCACGCCTCTGCAGGTAAAGGTGGCGACAACCCCGAGATTCACTTAGGAGAGTTTTATTTTTAAACATTATTTCACAGATCTCAGTTTGCGTCTGGTTCAATGTTGGGAGTTTGCCCGAGTTGACATATAATAAAGGTAAACTACTGGTGTCAAGCTCCCAGACTACCCCCTGGTGACCTTTTCCCCCATCCCCCCCCCCCCGTCTTCATGTACCAAACCATAGAGACTCATCAAGAGATATGTTTTGTCAATTCAAGTCCTAAACTTAAATAAGACGTAAATCAAAATATAATATCCCCTGGTGACCCTTTCCCCCCACCCCCCCCCCCGTCTTCATGTACCAAACCATAGAGACTCATCAAGAGATATGTTTTGTCAATTCAAGTCCTAAACTTAAATAAGACGTAAATCAAAATATAATACCACAGCTGCAAAAAATAAAACAAAAATTATGTTACTTTATCTATCAACATTGAAGCTCTTGCTACTTACCTCACTGCCGTTCTATCTGTTATGAAATTAATTGAAAGCTCTCTCTTCGTTTTTTGTTTTGTTTTTGTTTTTTAATTATTTCCATTAAGGTTTCACCCACACTCCCTGTATCATCCAATGCACCCCACCTACCTCCAAAGTGACGCCCCCTGCCTATTACTACTGTTCACTCTAGTGGGCTCTTGACCGTGGTGATGCTTCTGGTTAAGTCGATTTCACTTCAACCTATTATTAAAACTATATTCTACATCTTCCAGACAATGACAATGGCTCATTCACAGAAGCACCGGTAGTTTTCAGACTTTAAACTAAACGTTTTAAGACATTAGACTAGCTATACAGGGGGATTTATGATTTCAAGTCCCACTTAGATCAACGAGAAAATATGGCGAAAATTTATTGATTTAAAAAAAAATGCTTTAAAGCAGCAAAATATGCTAATGGTATCTTTAAGAATCGCATATGTTATTTATGTGTTCTTTTAGAGTGGCATATTATGTAAAACTTTTATGTTGAAGTTGTCCTCAAATTATTATTTTAAAGCCCAAAAATATAAAAAATAATGATGTAGGCATGATGATGTAAACACATTTAATCATAATAATTTATACACCTTTAAGAATAATGATTTAAACACATTTAAAAATAGTGATTTAAACACATTTAAACATAGTGATTTAAACACATTTAAACATAATGATTTAAACACATTTAAACATAATTATTTAAACACATTTAAACATAATGATTTAAACACATTTAAACAAAATGGTTTGTTTATATGTACTTTGGTATGCGACCAGGTTGCATTCGCTTGGCGTGTCCAAACTAGCGGAGGCGTCTTTGGATTAACATGGCTGGGACGCTACACATGTTTGTTTGGGACAGGACATCCGTGTTGGGGACTTTGTCTTGCCATTTAATGTCAAGGATGTGGCGCAGGCATCTGAGGTGGAAGCCATTGAGCCTTCTTTCGTGGTTAGAGTATGTGGTCCACGACGCGCATCCATACAGGAGTGTGCTCAGTACGCAGGCCTGGTACACCTGCAGCTTAGTTCTTGTTGTAAGTTTGGCGTTTGACCAGACTCTTTTCTTCAGTCTGGCCATAACAGTTGCGGCCTTCCCTATCCTTCCACTTATCTCATCCTCCATTGAGAGGGTCCTCGATATTTTGGATCCCAGATATGTAAATTATATTAAAATATAATGATTCAAACACGTTTAAACAAAATGATTTAAACACATTTTAACATAATGATTTCAACATATTTGCTGACTTGTTTTGCTGTAACTTGATCATTGTTATCCATTTAGTATTAAAATACTCGCCCCAGTACCTACTCATTTATCGCAGTGGAGATAAACCATATCTGTTTCATTGGCTCCAGAAAGCGGAACACAACATAGGAAACGGAAGCAGACAGATAGGAGATAGAGGTCAAAGGTAACGGAAGCTAGTCTCACGAGCGGAATGTGCCTTAGAGAGTAGGGGCGAGGAATAGAGATTGAAGGGCGTTTAGTAGATAATCCGGGGGCGTGTCGACTCAAGGAGGATATACTTTAATCTATTGTCTCTGTTTTTTAGGTAGTTTTTAATAGGTAGTTTCAAGCTGGTTTTAATGATTATAAAAAAAAAAGAAATGTGAAACGAATTCAGCAGTGTCCCTAGGGCAGTGGTTGGCAAATCGCGGCTCGCGAGCCGCATGCGACCATTTAACGACCTGCTTAGGCGTAGTGAGGGGGGGGGACAGGGGGGACAGATGTTCCCGTGCGCAAGCTAGTTAGGGGCGACAAAATGGGCTTTGATATTATATTTAATGTGAAACGAATTCAGCAGTGTCCCTAGGGCAGTGGTTGGCAAATCGCGGCTCGCGAGCCGCATGCGACCATTTAACGACCTGCTTAGGCGTAGTGAGGGGGGGGGGGACAGGGGGGACAGATGTTCCCGTGCGCAAGCTAGTTAGGGGCGACAAAATGTGCTTTGATATTATATTATTGGTAAAAATAATGGGTTTGAGAGTTGAAATAAAGAAAAGGGGGCGCTTTAAAATGGATCTTGTCCCCGGGCGCAAATCTTGTCCCCGGGCGCCAAACACCCTCGCTACGCCTCTGACGACCTGATTGCGGCTCAGCTAGTCGTCCATAAATCGATTTTGACTCCGCAAAAGATGGTTCTTCACTGATTCTTTAAAAGACATTTGGCTCTCAAAATAATTTTAATATTCCTGCTGCTGATTTTTGGCTATTTTGACTAATGAGATCGCCGACCACTGCATTAGGAGTTTCGAGAGTTACGGTCCGTGCCGGGTGACACCCTCCCAGGGGGTTGGCACTAAATCAGAAACATTACAATATAAAAGAGTCAGGTCCAGATTTTTTCGTAACCTATTGTTAGTTAATTACAAGTACAGGGCCCTACAAGTAAAGGATGCCAACCAGAATAGCTTGCCATTAAAGAAGGTTGTCACTAGAACAGGTTTCCACCAGAGCATGGGCCGTCAGGATTATGTTGTCATCAGAGAAGGTGGTCACCAGGAAAGGGTAAACAAAATTATTATTTTTTATATTCAGAGAAAATTGTGTCAAGATTATGATGGCACTAAATAGACCAGGCTGCCTCCAGAGTATATTTCCCCCGGAAGATGTTGCCAACCGAATATATTGCCACCCGATGATGATGTCACCAGAGCATGATGTCACCAGAGGATGATGCCACAAGAGGATATTGCCACCTGAGGATGTTACCACCAAAGGATAAAGCTACCAGAGGATACAGCCACCAGAGGATACAGCCACCAGAGGATACAGTCACCAGAGGATAAAGCCACCAAAGGATACAGCCACCAGAGGATACAGCCACTAGAGGATACAGCCACCAGAAGATACAGCCACCAGAGGATACAGCCACCAGAGGATACAGCCCCCAAAGGATACATCCCCCAAAGGATACAGCCAGCAGAGGGTGATGTCACCAGAGGATGAAACTACTAGAGGATGATGTCACCAGAGGATGATGTCACCAGAGGATGATATCACCAAAGGATGATGTCCCCAGAGGATGATGTCACCAGAGGATGTAGCAACCAAAGGATGTAGCCACCAGAGGATGATGTCACCAGAGGATAATGTCACCAGAGGGTAATGTCACCAGAGGATGATGTCACCAGAGGATGATTCACCAGAGGATTATGTCACCAGAGGATGATGTCACCAGAGGATGATGCCACCAGAGGATGATGTCACCAGAGGGTTATGTCACCAGAGGATGATGTCACCAGAGGATGATGTCAACAGAGGATGGTGTAACCGGAGGATGATGCAACCAAAGGATGATGCAACCAAAGGATGATGGCACCAGAGGATGAAGCCACCAGAGGATGATGCCACAAGAGTATGATGGCACCAGAGGATGAAGCCACCAGAGGATGATGCCACAAGAGCATGATGTCACCAGAGGATGATTCCACCAAAGGATGATTTCAACAGAGGAGTTAGCCACCAGAGGATGTAGCCACCAGAGGATGTAGCCACCACAAGATGATGTAACCCTAGGATGATGCCACCAAAAGATATTGTCTTCGGAGGATGTAGCCACCAGAAGATATTGCCTTCGGAGGATGTAGCCACCAGAGGATGTAGCCACCAAAAGATATTGCATTCGGAGGATGTAGCAACAAGAGTGTGATGACACCAGAGGATGTAGCCACCAGAGTATGTAGCTACCAGAGGATGTAGCTACTAGAGGATGTTGGCACCAGAGGATGTATCCACCAGAGGATGTAGCCACTAGAGGATGATGTCACCAGAGGATGATTTCACCATAGGATATGCAACCAGAGAATGATGTCACCAGAGGATGAAGCCACCAGAGGCTGATGTCACCAGAGGATAATGTCACCAGAGGATGATGTCACCAGAGGGTGATGTCACCAGAGGATGATGTCACCAGAGGGTGATGTCACCAGAGGATGCTGTCACAAGAGGATGAAGCCACCAGAGGATGATGTCACCAGAGGATGATGCCACCATAGGATGATGTCACCAGAGGATGATGTCACCAGCGGATGATGTCACAAGAGGATGAAGCCACCAGAGGATGATGTCACCAGAGGATAATGCCACCATAGGATGATGCCACTAGAGAATGATGTCACCAGAGGGTGATGTCACCAGAGGATGATGTGACCAGAGGATGATGCCAGCAGAGGATGATGCCACCAGAGGATGATACGAGCAGAAGATTATGCCACCAGAAAATGATGCCACCAAAGGATGATAACAGCAGAGAATGATGTCCCGAGAGGATAATGTCACCAGAGGATGTAGCCACCAGAGGATGTAGCCACCAGAGGATGTAGCCACCAGAGGAGGTAGCCGCCAGAGGAGGTAGCCACCAGAGGATGTAGCCACCAGAGGATGTAGCCTTTCAGAGGATGTAGCCACCAGAGGATGTAGCTACCATTCACGCTTCGCCGCCGCCATTATTTGGCTGGTTACTTTGTGAAGTTAATAAATATCATACCCTCAGAGTAGGTACACAGTACATATATATATATATACGGTTTTGCTCGTTCATTGAAGTAATTGTGATAACAATCAATGATGGTTGCTTTTTATCAACTCATTTAATGTAAACAAAATATTATCTGTCAACAATAGCCTGTAAAAGAGAATGTGTAATACAATCAATAATATATTTGTCATTCTTATCTTATTGATTATAACTTTATCCATGCTAATTAAATACCATAGTAAGTAAATAGTGATAGGAGTGTCTGCGTGCTATAGTCCATACATAGATATTATAGTTTCTTAAATCATTGTGAATTAAATAGTAAGAAGACAAAAAAAGACAGTTTATATAACAGACCATGACAATAAGTGACAGCTTATATAATAAAACATGATAATAAGAAATTGTTTCGACTGAAAGTCTTGCTTCAGCATGTTGTGTACATGATAAATACAGATGAGACTGTTACTACATGATGCATGTATGTTTCTGTTATGTGCATAATACATACAGGTGAGACTGTTACATACATGATTTACAAATGGTGATGTTGTTATGCTCATAATACATACAGATAAGACTGTTACATACATGATACATAAAGATGAGACTGTTACATTACATACATGATACACACAGATGGTACTGTTACATTCATGATACATACAGGTGAGACTGTTACATACATGATACATACAGGTGAGACTGTTGCATACATGGTACACACAGATGAGACTGTTTTCTAGATTGTAAATACAGTTGAGTCTGTTATGCACATGATACATACAGGTGAGACTATTACCTACATGATAAATACAGGTGAGACTTTTACCTAAATAAATGACAATGGCAATGATTCTGTTAAAGATTCGACAGCTGATTACAAACTTTCAGTTCTTGATGAACCCACTAATTCTTCCAGTGTTACATTTACTTTTAACCGTTATAATTTTTTTTTTTTTTGCAAATTTTCTCTTAACGTTATAATATCTTAAAATATTTTGTGTAGCTCCAAATGTAAAAAGACAAAATAAACAACCACTATAAACAGATTGTTTCGTATGAATCCTTCATGTTTATTTTTGTGCGCCTTAGCGGTGGCTATAATTCAAATTTTCTTCATCCTATTCTTGGAAAAAACTTATTTTAGGGGGTTTTGGGGTGAGTCTGACAATCCGCTTCTACACCGCAAATTTATTACACAATTATTTCAGAAAATCAAAAGAAAATATTACGCATCAAACGCTCTTGCGTTACTTCTAGGAATCTTATTTAGCGCGTCATCGTAGATTTTTATATCGTGATATCAGTGGCATCATATTTCCTGCACTTTCCCCTTTAAAAACAGGAAAAAGTAATTTTTGGGGGTTGGTGTAGGGCTGAACATTTGCAGCAATTTTATGTAATAGGCAACAAATTTGTGTGTCAATTTTCATTTGGATATGATGATGAGAAGTGGGTCAATTAGTCGTCTGAAGATTTTTACCAAGAACCCACCAAGAAACCCACCAACAAAAGCGAAGCTAATATAAAGGATTTCAAAATTAATCTATCTGAGAAATGGCCATGCAGTAATTAGAAACAAAGCAGATATCTTTTTTTTTTAAGTCTGAGAGAATATTGTCCGCGCAGTCCTTATTGCACTCACTGATGCGCTCTCGTTCGCTGCTTCACCGGCCCTGCGCTTGATCACGTACGTACCAAATGTATCCATGCAGAATCAATACAACTAAGCAACGGTTAATATACACATGGAGTGCCATCTGGAATAGTTATAATAGATGATGCAACTCTTTCCGTATTGTACACGTGTACCAACGTGGTCACAGCTAGTATCAGTGAAAATGCGTCAATCACACGCCGATTGCGTCACCAGAACTCTCTAAGATTTAAATGTATCCACTTGACCGGTAAGTAGCAATGAAATACGAGCTTACTTACATTATATTTGTTTTCTGCTACTCTGTCTGGATATCTGCGGCCCCGACACACGACGATAGGTTTAATCCGTTTTGAGTACCCGTAATCCACGTTGGAATATTGAAAAGCACTCCAATTTATAACCAACGCATTTCAAAAAACACAACACACCAACTACATATGTTTCGTAACGTCGTTTGAGCTTTATGAGCATGAATTTATCAATACAGATCAATGGGGTTTTTATGTAATATTTCACCATCACACTTGCATCAACCATCAATAGCAACATGCGTTGCATACGACGACATGTACACAAACACACGTGTTCGACGTGCGCACATGCCCTCCACAAGAACTTTGCAATGCAGTCCAATGAATCGGTCTAGACGTCTATCTTAAGTTAAATATCCTTTAAACTCTGAAAGCTACAATACGTGCCCGATCGATACAGAGCAAGCAGTTGAGAAGATCAGTCAACGACGCGCCTCAAAGAAGTCCACAGACCCAGGTGATTGTCCTGTGTCATCGGGTCATTATTGACTGACTTCACTGAATGGGCACTAAACCATATTTACTAGTGTTATAAAAGGGGTTGAGGTACGTTTGAGACTTGAATGAGCCAGGTGGGATCGAGCGATTGGGTTGGGTTCATTGACGCAGGCGGAGATTAATATCAACGGGATCAAACTCTTGAAATGACGTTTACGGGTGTTTACCTACGCGCCGATACATGGGCGGATCTTGCTGAGGAGGCTGGGGATCCGTACAAAATTATAATTCAATGTTAGTCTGATCTGACCATACATAGATATGTTGAAATAGAGCATAGCTCACAGGGGTTCTGTCAGATGTGGTGTTTGAATATAACTGTCACGTGTGAGGCTAGATTATAACTGTCAGGTTTGAGGCTAGATTAAAACTGTCAGTTGTTAGGTTAGAGTATAAATGTATGGGGTTAGGTTAGAGTATAACTGTCAGGTGCATGTATTGCTAGAGCATAACCGTCAGGTGTTAGGTTAGTATAATTGTCAGGCGTTAGGTTAGAGTATAACTGTCTGATGTGAGATAAGATTATAACTGTCAGGAGTTAGGTTAGAATTTAACTGTCAGGTGGGAGGTTAGAGTATAACTGTCAGGTGGGATTTTCGAGTATTACTGTCAGGTGTAAAGAAGAAGACTATCTTCGATCAAATCTATGGCATTGCTTAAGACATGGAGCTGTGAGATTTGCTCTTGTTAGGCATGTATCGTCCTACTATCATACATTTTGTGTTACAAGTCAAACTGCGTGCCTCCATATTATGACAGTGAAAAACGTGGCTTTCATATTGTGACAATACATACATGACTCCTTATTGTGACAATAAATACATGCCTCCTTACTGTGACCATAAATGCATGCCACCATATTGTGACAGTGACAATGTGCCTCCATATTGTGACAGTGAAAACATGCCTCCATATTGTGACAGTGAAAATATGCCTCCATATTGTGACAGTGAAAACATGCCTCCATATTGTGACAGTGAAAATATGCCTCCATATTGTGACAGTGAAAACATGCCTCCATATTGTGACAGTGAAAATATGCCAGCATATTGTGACAATAAATACATGCCTCCATATTGTGACAGTGAAAAACATGCCATACTACCAATCAACTTCTGATTTTTTTTTTACTCTTTATTCCTAGATACGCACCTGTATGCTGCAATATTTGGACGCCATTCACACACACACAAATAAAACAAAAAACATACAACAATACAACAGATCGACAGGGGCGTTTCTAAAAGAAGTATGGTCTGGAGGGCTCTGGCGGGTGGGTGTGATGTCCTATTCCCGACCCATAGTTTAAGCAACACACAAGATTTCTAAATAATAATAAGTACACTGCCCTTCAATACACATCTCCACAATAGCGTCGATTTAAACTTGTTTTACAACTTTAACCTAACAACATTTCATAACATAATCTGTAACTACACGTGTAAATCTTCATTGAAATCAAACTCGTTATGTTGTCTACAGTTGTTCTAAGCCTTCCTCCTAACTCTAACATACTCTGGATTCGCCACTGTTATGTCAACAATCAATGACCCAGTATTCACAATGAATCGTAATTGCAGCACAAGTTATAAATAGACGCACTCCCATAACATAATATAATAACAATAGTCATTTGATGACACCGAGCACAATAGAGCACCTCATAAAAGAAACTGTAATTTAATACAGATGTCCAAAGCTAAATGGCATGCTCCAGCAGCAGTACACCATTAACAGTGAGCACATATGATGGCGGTAAAGCATTGCATTAATGTAAAGCAAGTAGAAGGGTTGCTTGTAAAGGGCATACGGTTAGTGACGTAGAAAAAAAAAGGGGGGCGTGGTGGGTTGATGATTGATCCGTCTTTTTTTTTTACGTGTAACAGTTTCCGGCCTTTTCAGCCAAAGGTGACAAAAAGAAAATGATTAAAAGAAGCAAAGTATATTTTTATTTGACCATTCATTTAATTTTGTTGTCGTTCGTCAGTCGGAAGTCGACCATGACCACTTTACTCATCAGATTTATGCTAATTCTGATCGTGTCTGCAGATGGCCTGATGAGGCGATTCTGGCACGAAATTTTCTTGTGCAGTAGGTTCAGAAAGCTGATGGCGCATCTCCGGAAGCTGAGTCAGACCGTGCCTTCTCTAGAGCTCTGCAAGCCTAAATTAATCATGCTATTTTGAATGGATTTTTTTTTAAATATGGGATGGTGGGGAAGGTTTAAGGATCCCTTCTCTTGAACCCCTGCTCACACTTGGTTTGGCTCGGGACCTTTTGACCGCCCTGGAATTGTTTCTCCCCTCTCCTTAACAATGTTCAAACTGACATTCAGGCACGTTTCTATAAGAGTAAACACTGGATATAACACAAACACTTGCTGCAGTGGTGCTATTTGCAGGGTTGGTGCTATTTTCAGGTTCAGCTAGTGCTAATTACTACGTTTCGGGGTGAGTTAGCGCACATGCCAGAGGCATCGCTATTTAAAGGTTCTTTATATCAGGTACCCCTGTGCCTAAACGCACTATACTTTTCGGGGTGAAGGGCCAACTCAAACTCCACCCCTGGGGGCACAAAATGTCTCGCTATGCCTTTGTATTTTGTCCTTTTGCAAAGAAGTCAAAATGATTAACCTCGTATTAACACCTAATAGAGCGTCGCCACTCATTAGGCAGATAATTACATGAGACGGTATTTCGTTTATACAAACGGTTTACAGCTACACAGAGGAACAGCAATGCAGAATACATAAACGTACTTTCACGGTGTCACAAGAATACGATGAGAACATCAAGGACGCATTACATTCGCAAATAAAATAGAAAGACCGGATCAAGACCTATGAGGACTTTGGACACAGCCAAGTATTGGGCCTATACATCTCAAATTAACACAACTGCCAGTGAATCTCTTAAGTGCAGGTGTCCGAAGCACACCCCTCCCCTTTTGAGCCACCTCAAACCGTCTCTCTTGGTGAAATAAATGAGTTCTTCAATGTGGTCATTGGTTTTGGCATAAGACGATAATAGCGATGAACAGCTACTGAATTTGTTTATAAAGATGGGCTCAGGCTAACATTATGGAAGTTCATGAACCGTAGAACAAAAATGTGTTTATATCTATTAAATTCCTTTCAGCCGCATGGCCATTAATAATACATTGGGTAACGGTGGTGGAGGTGGGTTGTTTATATCTATTAAATTCCTTTCAGCCGCATGGCCATTAATAATACATTGGGTAACGGTGGTGGAGGTGGGGGGGGGGGGGTGGGGGGTTAAGGGTGGGCGTTTCAATGCAGGGGACTTGAAGGTGGGTGTCCACTCGCAATGATCAAAATAAAACAATAATGCCTTTTTTTTAAATGACATGCTTAACATTAAAATACACTATTTGATTTGACGGCCTCTTTTCAGGGTGTTCCCAGTGGAGATGCGTCTAGTTACGCCACTTGAGTGGAAAGTATCTCATCGCCGACTCATTTTAACATCAGCGAGCTAACATGCCCAACTAGCCCTGCCCTTGCTACAAACATATCCTAAATTTTCATAGCACCGCATGTAGCACCACACACAACACTACATATGGCATTACACATAGCCCTACATATATCAATACAATAGCCCCACATAATATATCACCACGCGTAGCACCATATAAATCACCACACATAGCACCACATATAGCACAACACATAGCACTACATATAATATTACACATAGCACCACATATAGCACCACACATGGCACCACACATAGCAACAAAAATGGCACCACGCATAGCGCCGCGCATAGCATCACACATAGTACCACACATGATATAACACAAGGCACCACACATGGCACCACACATGGCACCACACATTTTACCACACATGACACCACACATGGCACCACACATGGCACCACACATAGCAGCACCACGCATATAAATTAAACATCTAAGGAATGTAAATCATGCATCTTTACATGCATTTCATACCAATAAAATATTTGCTCACACTTCTACTTACATATTTATGTCTCCGAGTATCATTCAAATCCTGAGAATCAAAATAAATCTCATAACTCTCCTCATATACTTACAGTTGACACATATATCCTTTGAAATGTCCAAAAAATTCACTGTCACCACAAAATCTATGACATTTTCTCCAATAAAAGCACAGTAAACAGAACAATGTGTTCAAAACACTGCTGTGAATCCTTTCACGAGAGAAGCTCACAATCCAACCCGAGAGACGTCCGATAAACACGCTCTCTTGGTGAATCCTTTTGTTGACAAATTCTAACTGATGCCGCAAACAATTAACGAGGAGCACTAAGGAGCAGGTGTCAGAGCTGCTGATAAACTGTTGCACGGATGCATCGCTGTCTTGAAAGCGCGTATTTACCTGGTAACGAAGGTATGGAAGGCGTGTGTTGTTGCTAGATAAAACAAGTGGGGCGAATGCAGGACGTGTACCTGGCCGGGGGGGGGGGTGGGGGTGGTGGGGGGGGGGGGGGGGGATATAAAGTTACCAGGGCGAAACACGGCGATGCTGTACCTGAATTCATGACGAAAAACCCGTCGTGGTGCATTGCCCCTGCTAGATAAAACAAGTGGGGCGAATGCAGGACGTGTACCTGGCCGGGGGGGGGGGGGGGGGGGTTGGGTGGGGGGGGGGGGGTTATAAAGTTACCAGGGCGAAACACGTCGATGCTGTACCTGAATTCATGACGAAAAACCCGTCGTGGTGCATTGCCCCTTCATAATTTTATCATAATACGGATGTACACAAAAGCTTTATCTGGAATTTTCAATGGCTTATATTGTCTACGAAAACATAATTATCCTAGTATCTACAGTGTTACACACTTATATCCAAGCAGAGCGGATTTGGAAACGGATAGAAAGTGTACCTTTAAAAAAAAAGTCCTGTTTTTTTTTTTCTGGGAGTGTCCCATTTTTCTGGACATGCGTTTTGCAAGGTCACAACTTATTAACAAAGGCTCAAATACTGCCCTCAAGTTTTTTTGTGTGTGCAACAAAAGGTGTGCTTTTCTGAGAACTGATGAAATTGAGAAGTTCCCTTTAGCAGCAACGGCCCATGGGGTCAAACGGCCCATGGGGTCAAACGGCCCATGGGGTCAAACGGCCCATGGGGTCAAACGGCCCATGGGGTCAAACGGCCCATGGGGTCAAACGGCCCATGGGGTCAAACGGCCCATGGGGTCAAAGGGCCCATGGGGTCCGCCCGTGTACCGGGCGTTATAAAATGAGATGGTTTTCTAATTTAGATTTTAGAACATAAAATCATAGCCTGTCAGAAGGGGGTTGGGGGGAGGGGGTTTTGATTTTAGCGGCTCTTTAAGGTCAGTGAAATATTCCATCAGCAACTTAACCTTTCTGAAGTTGGGATTAGCATAGTATCGCATGACTTAACGTTGAATTTACAAAACTTATCGCCGTATTAAGTTTGAAACGTTAAATATATTTGCTTTAAAAAAAACGTTCTGAAATTTTTGGGCACTTTTGCGTATTTCAATAAATCACTTGATATATGACTTTAAAAAAAAATGTGTTATATTTGTTTGGCTTCAAAACTAAAACATAAGTCAACTTAAGGCCGACGTGTTACCGACAACAGCCCTAGCCGTAAATCAATCTCATTGCAAGCCTGTCCACGAGTGTTGCAGACATTGAATGCATCAACACAGGCCTGAATTTCGTATGATGTCATATGTGAACAACTGCGAGAAATATCAGACATTTAACACGGTGGCTCTTTACCCCTTTGTTAATGTAGTTCGTTTAGTTGTATTTATGTGTTTCTTGTGACCCGTTAAAGTGGCTTGCATTTAATTTGCTAGGGCAAAACAAAACAAAAAAGTAGACGAACTCTGAGATGAAATGTTTTGTCAAGACTTTTCAACGACTAAAAATGTTTGCATTTAAAATATTCAACGCTTCCATTTTGTCCATTACGTATTAATTATAACTTTTGAGAACAGTTAAATGTTTTCAATAGCTTAAACCAAACTGTATAAAAAACTACAAGCTTCCGTTTTTTTACGTTACATAATATTAACAACACATTTTGAGAACCCTTAAAAGTTTTGAATAGCTTAAAGCCAACTAACAATGTTACTTATATATATAGTCACAGTGTGTCGAACCATTTACAGATGACATGTGTGTTTGGATGCCTTGCAACACTATCTAAAAGGTGTTAAGTGTTTCTACAGTCCAAAAAAAATATAATAATTTAAACGATACTATTGTTTTTTGGGGGGTCACCCATCCCGAATGAGGAATCCCTGATTTAACCTATATAGGAAGTGTTTAAATAAAAACTCAGACCATAGCTCTCAGCTGTGTTCGAAGAGGGGGCTTAACTCATGTGAAACATTTTTTACGTATGTATTTCATCCCAAGTGCAGCGGTATTGTTAAAGGGTAAATGTCATACGGTGCATCGGCATCTGTGGTGGCCAGGGGATCTCAACGGATACATCTATGGCGGCCAGGGGGTTCTCAGCAGATACATCTATGGTGGCCAGGGCCTCTCAACTGATACATCTATGGTGGCCAAGGGGGTTCTCAGCTGATACAACTACGGTGGCCAGGGGGTTCTCAGCAGATACATCTATGGTGGCCAGGGCCTCTCAACTGATACATCTATGGTGGTCAGGAACACTCAGCTGATACATCTATGGTGGCCATGGGGTTCTCAGCTGATACTTCTGTGGTGGCCAGGAACTCTCAGTTACTATACTGCTATGATTCCCAGGGTTTCTCAGTTAGTACATCTATGGTGGCTAGGGGTTCTCAGCTGATACATCTATGGTGGCCAGGGGCTCTCAGCTGATACATCTACGGTGGCCAGGGGGTTCTCAGCTGATACAACTAAGGTGGCCAGGGGCTCTTCCAAGTTTCATTATGTCTGATGTAACTTTTCAAAATGAAGAAATCATTGGCATTCTTCGAAAATAATTGTTCTTTTAATGTAGTTTTATTATTGGTTTATCTTTAAAAAAATTTTCCCCCCCCCCCCCCCCCAAATAATGTGTCCCTCTTTTTAAACAATAAATTAAAATTTTGTAATGGAATATCCAAAAATAAATTATCTTGAAAATGATTCGCCCCCAAACATCACAATATGACGTGGTGCGCATCCTGCTGCTTTACTTACACGTTAGTACAGCATGCTTCTAATAATTAGGCTCTTGTTTATGCAAGAAATACCAGGTAAGCAAAGTCATAACATTCACAGACCTTGTTGAGCTTGGCGAGGACAGATTGTCATGGATCTGGTTCACTGCGGGACAAATTCAGTTGGGCGGTGTTGGCGTCGTTAAGAGGAGAGGAGACATTGATCTTTGGGTTAAAGGGTGTGGGGGGGGGACGACGACATACAATGGCTGTTAAAATGACGTGGTCATACAAAAGGACGATTGACTTCTGCTATTCAAGATGTGAAACGTATTCAAGATAGACACAAAAGATATTCTGAGACAAGCGTTACAAGGATATAGGGACATTGCGATATTGGTGGACAAATGAATAACACATTTTTGTTTCTTTTTTCAATTCTTCAGTTATTTTTTAGACTAGCACACGACTGGGATCACCGCATTCCGTAGGTGTTCTTTGACTAACTAAACACTGTGTGCATTACAGTCTTCAGGTATTCCTTGACTAGACTAAATAAACACTTTAAACATCAAACTCTTTAGGTATTGAGTTAGTGTTGAGTTAGTAAACAAACACTGTAAACTTCACATTCTTTGGGTATTCTTTGACCTACTGAAAACTTTAAACATCACATTCTTTGGGTATTCTTTGATCTACTGAAAACTTTAAACATCGTATTCTTTGGATATTCTTTGACCTACTGAACATGTTAAACAACACATTCTTCAGATAATCTTTGACTAACTGAACACAGTAAAATGATTAAAGCAAAAGAAATGTATAGTTTAAATGAAAAACTTTCCCTACGTCTCTTTCAATACTTCTAATAGGAATTTGGGGGGGGGGGGTTAATTTCAGGACATAATCTATACATTTCACATCAATTTTATCCTTTGGCGAACTTAGAGAAACTGAACTAGACAAACTAGACAAGCTAGAGAACTTAGAGAAACTGAACTAGACAAACTAGACAAGCTAGAGAACTTAGAGAAACTAAACTAGACAAACTAGACAAGCTAGAGAACTTAGAGAAACTAAACTAGACAAACTAGACAAGCTAGAGAACTTAGAGAAACTAAACTATACAAACTAGACAAGCTAGAGAACTTAGAGAAACTAAACTAGACAAACTAGACAAGATAGAGAACGTAGAGAAACTAAACTAGACAAACTAGACCAGCTAGAGAACTTACAGAAACTAAACTAAACAAACTAGACAAGCTAGAGAACTTAAAGAACCTAAACTAGACAAACTAGACCAGCTAGAGAACTTAGAGAAACTAAACTAGAAAAACTAGACCATCTAGAGAACTTAGAGAAACTAAACTAGACAAACTAGACAAGCTAGAGAACTTAGAGAAACTAAACTAGACAAACTAGACCAACTAGAGAACTTAGAAAACCTAAACTAGACAAACTAGACCAGCTAGAGAACTTAGAGAAACTAAACTAGACAAACTAGACCAGCTAGAGAACTTAGAGAAACTAATCTAGACAAACTAGAAAAGCTAGAGAACTTAGAGAAACTAAACTAGACAAACTAGACCAGCTTGAGAACTTAGAGAAACTAAACTAGACAAACTAGTCAAGCTGTAGAACTTAGAGAAACTAAACTAGTCTAGACAAACTAGAAAAGCTAGAGAACTTAGAGAAACTAAACTAGACAAACTAGACCAGCTTGAGAACTTAGAGAAACTAAACTAGACAAACTAGTCAAGCTGTAGAACTTAGAGAAACTAAACTAGACAAACTAGACAAGCTAGAGAACTTAGAGAAACTAAACTAGACAAGCTAGAGAACTTAGAGAAACTAAACTAGACAAACTAGACAAACTAGAGAACTTAGAGAAACTAAACTACACAAACTAGACAAGCTAGAGAACTTAGAGAAACTAAACTAGACAAACTAGACAAGCTAGAGAACTTAGAGAAGCTAAACTAGACAAACTAGACAAGCTAGAGAACTTAGAGAAACTAAACTAGACAAACTAGACAAGCTAGAGAACTTAGAGAAACTAAACTAGACAAACTAGACAAGCTAGAAAACTTAGAGAAACTAAACTAGAAAAACTAGACAAGCTAGAGAACTTAGAGAAACTAAACTAGACAAACTAGACAAGCTATAGAACTTAGAGAAACTAAACTAGACAAATTAGACAAGCTAGAGAACTTAGAGACACTAAACTAGACAAACTAGACAAGCTAGAGAACTTAGAGAAACTAAACTAGACAAACTAGACAAGCTAGAGAACTTAGAGAAACTAAACTAGACAAACTAGACAAGCTAGAGAACTTAGAGAAACTAAACTAGACAAACTAGACAAGCTAGAGAACTTAGAGAAACTAAACTAGACAAACTAGACAAGCTAGAGAACTTAGAGAAACTAAACTAGACAAACTAGACAAGCTAGAGAACTTAGAGAAACTAAACTAGACAAACTAGACCAACTAGAGAACTTAGAAAACCTAAACTAGACAAACTAGACCAGCTAGAGAACTTAGAGAAACTAAACTAGACAAACTAGACCAGCTAGAGAACTTAGAGAAACTAAACTAGACAAACTAGACAAGCTTGAGAACTTAGAGAAACTAAACTAGACAAACTAGTCAAGCTAGAGAACTTAGAGAAACTAAACTAGACAAACTAGACCAGCTAGAGAACTTAGAGAAACTAAACTAGACAAACTAGACCAGCTAGAGAGCTTTGAGAAACTAAACTAGAAAAACTAGACAAGCTAGAGAACTTAGAGAAACTAAACTAGACAAACTAGACAAGCTAGAGAACTTAGAGAACCTAAACTAGACAAACTAGACAAGCTAGAGAACTTAGAGAAACCAAACTAGACAAACTAGACCAGCTAGAGAACTTAGAGAAACCAAACTAGACAAACTAGACCAGCTAGAGAACTTAGAGAAACTAAACTAGACAAACAAGACAAGCTAGAGAACTTAGAGAAACTAAACTAGACAAACTAGACCAGCTAGAGAACTTAGAGAAACTAAACTAGACAAACTAGACAAGCTTGAGAACTTAGAGAAACTAAACTAGACAAACTAGTCAAGCTAGAGAACTTAGAGAAACTAAACTAGACAAACTAGACAAGCTAGAGAACTTAGAGAAACTAAACTAGACAAACTAGACAAGCTGTAGAACTTAGAGAAACTAAACTAGACAAACTAGACAAGCTAGAGAACTTAGAGAAACTAAACTACACAAACTAGACAAGCTAGATAACTTAGAGAAACTAAACTAGACAAACTAGACAAACTAATGAACTTAGAGAAACTAAACTACACAAACTAGACAAGCTAGAGAACTTAGAGAAACTAAACTAGACAAACTAGACAAGCTAGAGAACTTAGAGAAGCTAAACTAGACAAACTAGACAAGCTAGAGAACTTAGAGAAACTAAACTAGACAAACTAGACAAGCTAGAGAACTTAGAGAAACTAAACTAGACAAACTAGACAAGCTAGAAAACTTAGAGAAACTAAACTAGAAAAACTAGACAAGCTAGAGAACTTAGAGAAACTAAACTAGACAAACTAGACAAGCTATAGAACTTAGAGAAACTAAACTAGACAAATTAGACAAGCTAGAGAACTTAGAGACACTAAACTAGACAAACTAGACAAGCTAGAGAACTTAGAGAAACTAAACTAGACAAACTAGACAAGCTAGAGAACTTAGAGAAACTAAACTAGACAAACTAGACAAGCTAGAGAACTTAGAGAAACTAAACTAGACAAACTAGACAAGCTAGAGAACTTAGAGAAACTAAACTAGACAAACTAGACAAGCTAGAGAACTTAGAGAAACTAAACTAGACAAACTAGACAAGCTAGAGAACTTAGAGAAACTAAACTAGACAAACTAGACAAGCTAGAGAACTTAGAGAAACTAAACTAGACAAACTAGACAAGCTAGAGAACTTAGAGAAACTAAACTAGACAAACTAGACAAGCTAGAGAACTTAGAGAAACTAAACTAGACAAACTAGACAAGCTAGAGAACTTAGAGAAACTAAACTAGACAAACTAGACAAGCTAGAGAACTTAGAGAAACTAAACTAGACAAACTAGACAAGCTAGAGAACTTAGAGAAACTAAACTAGACAAACTAGACAAGCTAGAGAACTTAGAGAAACTAAACTAGACAAACTAGACAAGCTAGAGAACTTAGAGAAACTAAACTAGACAAACTAGACAAGCTAGAGAACTTAGAGAAACTAAACTAGACAAACTAGACAAGCTAGAGAACTTAGAGAAACTAAACTAGACAAACTAGACAAGCTAGAGAACTTAGAGAAACTAAACTAGACAAACTAGACAAGCTAGAGAACTTAGAGAAACTAAACTAGACAAACTAGACAAGCTAGAGAACTTAGAGAAACTAAACTAGACAAACTAGACAAGCTAGAGAACTTAGAGAAACTAAACTAGACAAACTAGACAAGCTAGAGAACTTAGAGAAACTAAACTAGACAAACTAGACAAGCTAGAGAACTTAGAGAAACTAAACTAGACAAACTAGACAAGCTAGAGAACTTAGAGAAACTAAACTAGACAAACTAGACAAGGTAGAGAACTTGGAGAAACTAAATTAGACAAACTAGACAAGCTAGAGAACTTAGAGAAACTAAACTAGACAAACTAGACAAGCTAGAGAACTTAGAGAAACTAAACTAGACAAGCTAGAGAACTTAGAGAAACTAAACTAGACAAACAAGACAAGCTAGAGAACTTAGAAGAACTAAACTAGACAAACTAGACAAGCTAGAGAACTTAGAGAAACTAAACTAGACAAACTAGACAAGCTAGAGAACTTAGAGAAACTAAACTAGACAAAGTAGACAAGCTAGAGAACTTAGAGAAACTAAACCAAACAAACTAACCAGCTAGAGAGCTTTGAGAAACTAAACTAGAAAAACTAGACAAGCTAGAGAACTTAGAGAAACTAAACTAGACAAAGTAGACAAGCTAGAGAACTTAGAGAAACTAAACCAAACAAACTAGACCAGCTAGAGAGCTTTGAGAAACTAAACTAGAAAAACTAGACAAGCTAGAGAACTTAGAGAAACTACACTAGACAAACTAGACAAGCTAGAGAACTTAGAGAACCTAAACTAGACAAACTAGACAAGCTAGAGAACTTAGAGAAACTAAACTAGACAAACTAGACCAGCTAGAGAACTTAGAGAAACTAAACTAGACAAACTAGACCAGCTAGAGAGCTTTGAGAAACTAAACTAGAAAAACTAGACAAGCTAGAGAACTTAGAGAAACTAAACTAGACAAACTAGACAAGCTAGAGAACTTAGAGAACCTAAACTAGACAAACTAGACAAGCTAGAGAACTTAGAGAAACCAAACTAGACAAACTAGACCAGCTAGAGAACTTAGAGAAACCAAACTAGACAAACTAGACCAGCTAGAGAACTTAGAGAAACTAAACTAGACAAACAAGACAAGCTAGAGAACTTAGAGAAACTAAACTAGACAAACTAGACAAGCTAGAGAACTTAGAGAAACTAAACTAGACAAACTAGACCAACTTGAGAACTTAGAGAATCTAAACTAGACAAACTAGAACAGCTAGAGAACTTAGAGAAACTAATTTAGACAAACTAGACAAGCTAGAGAACTTAGAGAAACTAAACCAAACAAACTAGACCAGCTAGAGAGCTTAGAGAAACTAAACTAGACAAACTAGACAAGCTGGAGAACTTAGAGAAACTAAACTAGACAAACTAGACAAGCTAGTGAACTTAGAGAATTTAAACTAGAAAAACTAGACAAGCTAGAGAACTTAGAGAAACTAAACTAGACAAACTAGACAAGCTAGAAAACTTAGAGAAACTAAACTAGACAAACTAGACAAGCTAGAGAACTTAGAGAAACTAAACTAGACAAACTAGACAAGGTAGAGAACTTGGAGAAACTAAATTAGACAAACTAGACAAGCTAGAGAACTTAGAGAAACTAAACTAGACAAACTAGACAAGCTAGAGAACTTAGAGAAACTAAACTAGACAAGCTAGAGAACTTAGAGAAACTAAACTAGACAAACAAGACAAGCTAGAGAACTTAGAGAAACTAAACTAGACAAACTAGACAAGCTAGAGAACTTAGAGAAACTAAACTAGACAAACTAGACAAGCTAGAGAACTTAGAGAAACTAAACTAGACAAACTAGACAAGCTAGAGAACTTAGAGAACCTAAACTAGACAAACTAGACCAGCTAGAGAACTTAGAGAAACCAAACTAGACAAACTAGACCAGCTAGAGAACTTAGAGAAACTAAACTAGACAAACTAGACAAGCTAGAGAACTTAGAGAAACTAAACTAGACAAACTAGACAAGCTAGAGAACTTAGAGAAACTAAACTAGACAAACTAGACCAGCTAGAGAACTTAGAGAAACTAAACTAGACAAACTAGACAAGCTAGAGAACTTAGAGAAACTAAACTAGACAAACTAGACAAGCTAGAGAACTTAGAGAACCTAAACTAGACAAACTAGACCAGCTAGAGAACTTAGAGAAACCAAACTAGACAAACTAGACCAGCTAGAGAACTTAGAGAAACTAAACTAGACAAACAAGACAAGCTAGAGAACTTAGAGAAACTAAACTAGACAAACTAGACAAGCTAGAGAACTTAGAGAAACTAAACTAGACAAACTAGACCAACTTGAGAACTTAGAGAACCTAAACTAGACAAACTAGACCAGCTAGAGAACTTAGAGAAACTAAACTAGACAAACTAGTCAAGCTAGAGAACTTAGATAAACTAAACTAGACAAACTAGACAAGCTAGAGAACTTAGAGAAACTAAACTAGACAAACTAGACAAGCTAGAGAACTTAGAGAAACTAAACTAGACAAACTAGACAAGCTAGAGAAC
This sequence comes from Lymnaea stagnalis, assembly GCA_964033795.1. Taxonomy (NCBI): domain Eukaryota; kingdom Metazoa; phylum Mollusca; class Gastropoda; family Lymnaeidae; genus Lymnaea; species Lymnaea stagnalis. The sequence continues at coordinate 865,892 of CAXITT010000109.1, read as the reverse complement.
TTAGAGAAACTAAACTAGACAAACTAGACAAGCTAGAGAACTTAGAGAAACTAAACTAGACAAACTAGACAAGCTAGAGAACTTAGAGAAACTAAACTAGACAAACTAGACAAGCTAGAGAACTTAGAGAAACTAAACTAGACAAACTAGACAAGCTAGAGAACTTAGAGAAACTAAACTAGACAAACTAGACAAGCTAGAGAACTTAGAGAAACTAAACTAGACAAACTAGACAAGCTAGAGAACTTAGAGAAACTAAACTAGACAAACTAGACAAGCTAGAGAACTTAGAGAAACTAAACTAGACAAACTAGACAAGCTAGAGAACTTAGAGAAACTAAACTAGACAAACTAGACAAGCTAGAGAACTTAGAGAAACTAAACTAGACAAACTAGACAAGCTAGAGAACTTAGAGAAACTAAACTAGACAAACTAGACAAGCTAGAGAACTTAGAGAAACTAAACTAGACAAACTAGACAAGCTAGAGAACTTAGAGAAACTAAACTAGACAAACTAGACAAGCTAGAGAACTTAGAGAAACTAAACTAGACAAACTAGACAAGCTAGAGAACTTAGAGAAACTAAACTAGACAAACTAGACAAGCTAGAGAACTTAGAGAAACTAAACTAGACAAACTAGACAAGCTAGAGAACTTAGAGAAACTAAACTAGACAAACTAGACAAGCTAGAGAACTTAGAGAAACTAAACTAGACAAACTAGACAAGCTAGAGAACTTAGAGAAACTAAACTAGACAAACTAGACCAGCTAGAGAACTTAGAGAAACTAAACTAGACAAACAAGACAAGCTAGAGAACTTAGAGAAACTAAACTAGACAAACTAGACAAGCTAGAGAACTTAGAGAAACTAAACTAGACAAACTAGACCAACTTGAGAACTTAGAGAATCTAAACTAGACAAACTAGAACAGCTAGAGAACTTAGAGAAACTAATTTAGACAAACTAGACAAGCTAGAGAACTTAGAGAAACTAAACCAAACAAACTAGACCAGCTAGAGAGCTTAGAGAAACTAAACTAGACAAACTAGACAAGCTGGAGAACTTAGAGAAACTAAACTAGACAAACTAGACAAGCTAGTGAACTTAGAGAATTTAAACTAGAAAAACTAGACAAGCTAGAGAACTTAGAGAAACTAAACTAGACAAACTAGACAAGCTAGAAAACTTAGAGAAACTAAACTAGACAAACTAGACAAGCTAGAGAACTTAGAGAAACTAAACTAGACAAACTAGACAAGGTAGAGAACTTGGAGAAACTAAATTAGACAAACTAGACAAGCTAGAGAACTTAGAGAAACTAAACTAGACAAACTAGACAAGCTAGAGAACTTAGAGAAACTAAACTAGACAAGCTAGAGAACTTAGAGAAACTAAACTAGACAAACAAGACAAGCTAGAGAACTTAGAAGAACTAAACTAGACAAACTAGACAAGCTAGAGAACTTAGAGAAACTAAACTAGACAAACTAGACAAGCTAGAGAACTTAGAGAAACTAAACTAGACAAAGTAGACAAGCTAGAGAACTTAGAGAAACTAAACCAAACAAACTAGACCAGCTATAGAGCTTTGAGAAACTAAACTAGAAAAACTAGACAAGCTAGAGAACTTAGAGAAACTAAACTACACAAACTAGACAAGCTAGAGAACTTAGAGAAACTAAACTAGACAAACTAGACAAGCTAGATAACTTAGAGAAACTAAACTAGACAAACTAGACAAGCTAGAGAACTTAGAGAAACTAAACTAGACAAACTAGACAAGCTAGAGAACTTAGAGAAACTAAACTAGACAAACTAGACAAGCTAGAGAACTTAGAGAAACTAAACTAGACAAACTAGACCAGCTAGAGAACTTAGAGAAACCAAACTAGACAAACTAGACCAGCTAGAGAACTTAGAGAAACTAAACTAGACAAACAAGACAAGCTAGAGAACTTAGAGAAACTAAACTAGACAAACTAGACAAGCTAGAGAACTTAGAGAAACTAAACTAGACAAACTAGACCAACTTGAGAACTTAGAGAACCTAAACTAGACAAACTAGACCAGCTAGAGAACTTAGAGAAACTAAACTAGACAAACTAGACAAGCTAGAGAACTTAGAGAAACTAAACCAAACAAACTAGTCCAGCTAGAGAGCTTAGAGAAACTTAACTAGACAAACTAGACAAGCTGGAGAACTTAGAGAAACTAAACTAGACAAACTAGACAAGCTAGTGAACTTAGAGAAACTAAACTAGAAAAACTAGACAAGCTAGAGAACTTAGAGAAACTAAACTAGACAAACTAGACAAGGTAGAGAACTTGGAGAAACTAAATTAGACAAACTAGACAAGCTAGAGAACTTAGAGAAACTAAACTAGACAAACTAGACAAGCTAGAGAACTTAGAGAAACTAAACTAGACAAGCTAGAGAACTTAGAGAAACTAAACTAGACAAACAAGACAAGCTAGAGAACTTAGAAGAACTAAACTAGACAAACTAGACAAGCTAGAGAACTTAGAGAAACTAAACTAGACAAACTAGACAAGCTTTAGAACTTAGAGAAACTAAACTAGACAAAGTAGACAAGCTAGAGAACTTAGAGAAACTAAACCAAACAAACTAGACCAGCTAGAGAGCTTTGAGAAACTAAACTAGAAAAACTAGACAAGCTAGAGAACTTAGAGAAACTAAACTAGACAAACTAGACAAGCTAGAGAACTTAGAGAAACTAAACTAGACAAACTAGACAAGCTAGAGAACTTAGAGAAACTAAACTAGACAAACTAGACAAGCTAGAGAACTTAGAGAAACTAAACTAGACAAACTAGACAAGCTAGAGAACTTAGAGAAACTAAACTAGACAAACTAGACAAGCTAGAGAACTTAGAGAAACTAAACTAGACAAACTAGACAAGCTAGAGAACTTAGAGAAACTAAACTAGACAAACTAGACAAGCTAGAGAACTTAGAGAAACTAAACTAGACAAACTAGACAAGCTAGAGAACTTAGAGAAACTAAACTAGACAAACTAGACAAGCTAGAGAACTTAGAGAAACTAAACTAGACAAACTAGACAAGCTAGAGAACTTAGAGAAACTAAACTAGACAAACTAGACAAGCTAGAGAACTTAGAGAAACTAAACTAGACAAACTAGACAAGCTAGAGAACTTAGAGAAACTAAACTAGACAAACTAGACAAGCTAGAGAACTTAGAGAAACTAAACTAGACAAACTAGACAAGCTAGAGAACTTAGAGAAACTAAACTAGACAAACTAGACCAGCTAGAGAACTTAGAGAAACTAAACTAGACAAACTAGACCAGCTAGAGAACTTAGAGAAACTAAACTAGACAAACTAGACCAGCTAGAGAACTTAGAGAAACTAAACTAGACAAACTAGACAAGCTAGTCCCAAAGCTGCATGAAATTATTTCTTTTTAAAGTTTTATGTTTTAAAAAAATTAACGGTACAACTTATTTTAAATGCACAATTGGGATTTGCCAAACAACAAGATTTCCTGTTAAATTATAAATAACTACAAGTGTTTAAATGATTAAAAATTCGTTTCACTTTCAAAAATTTTTTTTTAAAAATTGATGAATTTAACAAAACAAAGGAATTTTAAAAAGTAGGATTTTCAGGCTAGTTATTTTCTTCAAATATATTTATTAAAGTTCTTATATGTGTTGAGTTGTCTTCCTTATTAAATGATTTTAAAATGCATCTTGTACAATAAAAGAAAGTCCTCCGTTGTCTTCTTTACTAAAGAGGATGTTACTTGATACAATGAAAATTAAAGTCCCTAAACACACGAGTATGGTAGCCACTGGTGCCGTAATCTAACCTTGAATTATTTAATCTTGCTTCGCGGTTGACTGAAGCGCGTACTCTGGGTGCTAATGAAATTAACTCACTACCCACCGTTGGCGTCATATGGCTAAGTCATCAATACAACTCGAGTAAGCTAAAATATTGTTTTAAAAAAAAAATTTTTTTTGCTTAAAAATCCATTTAATATAAAGTCTTTCCAAAATGAAATTAAGTTTAGATCCAGACAGATGAGATATAGACAAGCACATTAACAAAGTGTGAATCTGGGCAAACAAGACCATAGGGTTCCTAAGGGGAAATCTGAAGATCGGCAAATAAAACATGAAAGTTAGAGCCTGTAAAGCCCTTTTCCAACCACTTTTAGCGTACGCATATTCAGTCTGGGACCCATTCACCCAGAAGAACATCGACAGTTTGGAGGCAGTCGAAAGACGGGCAGCACGCTTTGTCCTGAACCGCTACAAGAACACCTCAAAGTGTTGGCAGCATGCTGGAAAACACTGGGATGGTCATCGTTGGACCACGACGAATGTCCAGGCTCTCCATGATGTACAAGATACGAAATGAGCTGGTCAACTGCTCCAGCCTTAAACAGAATCTCGTCCCTCTCCCCCCCTTACCCCCCAACCCAACCCCCCCCCTTCCCCGGCCAGACAGCGACGAGACCATGACAGGCAGTTCCGCCTCAAACAAACAAGAACTCGGTACAGGAGCTCCTTATTCCTGTCAATGACAATCAGGGTCTGGAACAAGCTTACAATCACAACAGTTGAGGCAACTAAACTTTACACACTTGTGTCAATTGCCTCCTTTCTTCGAGCCCCCAGTTCATAATACCATTCATGAGTAGCCCTTGTAACAAGTGAAGTATCCCCTTCAAAACAAGGCACAGTTGCATCGCGAACCCCTCTGAAACATAGGAGCCAGCATGATCAATTCATTGATCGCGGGACCTCAAAATAATAGAAGAAGACGAAGAAGAAGAGGACAACCTTGAAACAAACTGAGCATGTAATAATCTACTTCTAAATGACAACTCTATACAGAACAAGGCATCAAACGCTATGTTTTACATAGTCTATTGAATTAATCGTTGATAACAAAATGTATTGAAAGAGAAAACATTTAAGAAATGGCAGAGAAAGGAATATATGCCATACGTTATGCTGACATACAATAACAACGTCAAGCATAAAACATATGCACTTCTTTTCAAATATCCGCCAGCATAATAACGTATAGATCTATAACATAAAAATCCCCTATCGCTACAGAAGATGGTGTCGCAGTTTGTGTAGACATCTGTGTGTTTGACATGGCGACAATAACACAATGACAATGATGAACAGTGTCCCGGATTTCACCTTACAAACCTACAGGACATACTTGCAAATAATTACGTCTCTGATTTACGTCTTAACATCAAGTCTGTACCGGAATTTACAACCGCATCCACATAAATACCTGTGATTTACTCCCCTCCCACCCTCCAAAATTTTATGACATGTCATACACAAGTCAGACAAAGTGTTCAATATGCGGAACATATATAGATATATAGATACGAGACATACAAAGCGTCATGCTCTCACACTCTGAATGAGAAAAACATTTTTTTTTATTATTGTAATACATTTAAACCCGTTACAAGTGTATAATTAAAATGTTTTAAAGGATTTAAATATATTATAAAGATATACAGAGAGAGGAAAAGGGGTAGGGGAGAGAAAGAGGGATCGTTAATAAGAGAAGGGGTGAGTGGGAGAGAAAGGAAAAAAAAAAGAGATAGTGAATAAGGCGTCGTATATGTGCGCAAGGTAACGCAAATGATCTAATGCAAAAAATCTGTCGATGCTACAAAACGTTGTGAGTTCATGAGTTAATAAATAAAATACACCTGAAATACGAATGATGGTGTCAATTAAGTGATGGTAAGTTACAAGCCATATAGCACAATGCGTTCTTCTTTGTTTAGACTTAAATCTCCCAATTGTTGGAATGAAGACTTCTGATTATTGAAATCATGAAGCTTTTCACCCAACGACTGCAAATAATGATATGTAAGTAAGACAATGCTTACAACTGTCAAATAATGATATGTAAGTAAAACAAAGCTTACAACTGTCAAATAATGATATGTAAGTAAGACAATGCTTACAACTGTCAAATAAAGATATGTAAGACAATGCTCACAACTGTCAAATAAAGATATGTAAGGAAGGCAATGCTTACAACTGTCAAATGAAGATGTGTAAGTAAGACAATGTCTACTATCACGAACTTATTCTTTTGGCTCCGTTTTCTAGGGTATGACTTCACAGTGTACGCTAAGACTGGACTCGAGAGTTCTTTTCAGTGTTTAGTTCTAAACGTTTACTGCACTACTCTCTAATCTTATTAGTTGTCCGTCTACTAATGGCGGTTCCGCTAACACGATTAGCCAATGAACAACACACCCCAAAGGACTCACTGGCAACACAACTAACACAAACTAAAAGTAACTCTGAACCACTGATCCGGTCAGCGTCCTACCCTGCTCTACAGACCAACTGACCGCCTGCACTCTAAAGCCGCAAAACCCACTTTAGTAACGCTTATGCGCCAGGCGCTCAGGGATTCTAACACCTTGATACTTACACCTGTGAAATAATGGTATATAAGTACCATTAGACACCTCCTCTCCTTTGATGCCACAAAAACTCTCGTCTCTTCACTCATTCTTTCAAAATTTGACTACTGTAACATTCTTCTCTCAGGCATTCCTCAACACCACATAGAAAAACTTCAGAAGGCACAGAACTCAGCATGCAGACTCATTTTTAAATTAAAGAAACATGACCACATTCAACCACACATGCGGCAACTCCACTGGCTTCCAATATCCTCTCGCATCAAATACAAGTCTTCCAATCTTTGCTTCAACTCGTTCACTGACCCTCACTTTCCTGTCTATCTCTCTGAACTGTTGCTTCCTTACATCCCCACAAGACAACTACGTTCTTCCATTGACAGTAGAACCCTCTCAATCCCAAGAACTAAAACTAAGACCATCGGTGAACGCTCCTTCTGCTTCCATGGGCCCACGTTCTGGAACCAGCTCCCCTTCCATATACGTCATAGTGAAACCTCGTCCATTTTCAAAAAGTCCCTTAAAACTCATCTGTTTAGGTCCGCCTATGACCTGTGATGCACCCTCCTTGCCCTACCTAATTTTCTGTTTCGGTTTAATCCTGAAGTGTCAAAGTGTCCTCTTTTTATAGCCATTTTCATTGTTTCTATAGAATAGTAGTTACTATCCTAGTGTCTCATTTGTATTTACTTAGTTTACATGTTTTAATAATTGTAAAGCGCTTAGAGCTTTATGATAAGCGCTATATAAAAATGCCTAAATAAATAAATAAATATAAGCAAGGCCACTCTTAAAACTGTCAAATAATGATTGTAAGTAAGGCCACTCTTTAAATTGTCAAATAATGATTGTAAGTAAGGCCACTCTTACTACTATCAACTAATGATATGTAAGTAAGGCAACTCTTAAAAATGTGAAATAATGATATGTAAGAAAGGCCATTCTTACAAATGTCGAATAATGATATGTAAGTAATACAACTCTTACTACTGTCAAATACTGATGTCTAAGTAAGGCAACTCTTACAACTGTCAAATTCAACGAGAAATCACATTCTTTCAAAGTTGTACTCTTTTAACATATGACACAGCCACAATTTATCAAGACACACGTATCCTGGTTCACGAGATAAGTCGACCAAGGTGAGGTCAGGGGAGGACACAATATTTTAAGCGTTTATAAAATCGTGTTATTATTGTGATCTATTGAAAAAATAAATAATACAAATAACGTCTGCTCTGGTTATGTATATTATGTAATTAGTTTTTCAAAAACATATATTTTTTTCTTTTTAATCTTTTTTATGTGAAGCGTGTTGAGCATAACCTTAAGATGCGATACCTCGCTATATAAGACCACTTTAATAATAATAATATTAATACTAATAATAATAATAATAATAATAATGAATGCCTTACACTCCTACAATCCATTTAGTGAGATGTGTTAAGAGATGTGTTTAACTTACTCTGATTGAAAGACATCATCAATAGGTAAATACATCAATAAGCCACCGAATCAACGTCTATAATTAAGACTATTCCTAAATGTATGCGCAAATTGCTCGATTAACTACTAAACGGGAGTACTTATTAAATTTTGAAAAGATGTCTAAGCATAAAAGTAGAGCTATGAGTTTAAAGCGTCGCCATTAAATCCATGGAAACAGTGAACAGCTGATTTAAGTAAAAAAAATATAAATATTTATAATAATTATTGTTGTTTTTTTTTGTTGATTGAAATAAAGAAAAATACACATAGTGTTATGAGAAATATTACAATAAAATTTGTATTTTAAGTTAAAAATTATAAAACAAATAATTTATTGTTTTCAAAGTAAGATTGCTAGCTTTACATATTCATAATAGCCGTACATACACATGCTAGCTGTACACACACATGCTAGCCGTACATACATTTGCTAGCTGTACATACACTTGCTAGCTGTACATACACATGCTAGCTGTACATACACAAGCTAGCTGTACATACACTTGCTAGCTGTACATACACATGCTAGCTGTACATACACATGCTCGCTGTATATACACATGCTAGCTGTACATACACATACTAGCCGTACATACATTTGCTAGCTGTACATACATTTGCTAGTTGCACATACACATACTAGCTGTACATACATTTGCTAGCTGCACATACACATACTAGCTGTTCATACATTTTCTATCTGTACATATACAAGCTAACGGCACATACACATGCTAGCTGTATATACACATGCTAGCTGTACATACACTTGCTAGCTGTACATACACAAGCTAGCTGCACATACACATACTAGCCGTACATACATTTGCTAGATTAACATACACAAGCTAGTTGCACATACACATACTAGCTGTACATACATTTGCTAGCTGTACATACACAAGCTAGCTGCACATACACATACTAGCTGCACATACACATACTAGCTGTACATACACAAGCTAGCTGCACATACACATGCTAGCCTTACATACATCTGTTAGCTGTACATACACAAGCTAGCTGCCCATACACATTCTAGCTGTACATGCATCTGCTAGCTGTACATACACAAGCTAGTCGTACATACACATGCTAGCTGTATGTACACATGCTAGTGGTACATATTCAAACAATGTTCCATTACAATAAATTATAGTTTACGATTACACATACACTATGTCTACTAGTTTTATCATTGAATTGCACTTATACATATGAAGAAACTTTAAAATAGATAAAACAACTTAACCCTGATGTTGTTTTATTTTATTCTGTAACTATCCACAAACAACATCATTGTAACTATCCACAAACACCATCATTGTAACTATCCACAAACAACATCATTGTAACTATCCACAAACAACATCATTGTAACTATCCACAAACAACATCATTGTAACTATCCACAAACAACATCATTGTAACTATCCACAAACAACATCATTGTAACTATCCACAAACACCATCATTGTAACTATCCACAAACAACATCATTGTAACTATCCACAAACAACATCATTGTAACTATCCACAATCAACATCAGTGTAACTATCCACAAACACAATCATTGTAACTATCCACAAACAACATTTGTAACTATCCACAAACAACATCATTGTAACTATCCACAAACAACATCAGTGTAACTATCCACAAACACCATTATTGTAACTATCAACAAACAACATCACTGTAACAATCCACAAAAAACATCATTTAACTATCCACAAACAACATCATTGTAACTATCCACAAACAACATCAGTGTAACTATCCACAAACTACATCATTGTAACTATCCACAAACAACATCAGTATAACAATCCACAAACTAAATAGCTAAATCTGTGCTACTGTTATTCAACTGTTTCTGCCACATTATAGACATGAAAATGAACCATCAAGTCCAGTTGATATAACTAAGCACATTATTTCAACAAGACTGTATCACATAATAAGTTAACAACTTCGCCTACAGTACAGGATATATATATATATATATAATATATATATATATATATATATATATATATATATATATATATATATATATATATATATATATATATATTCCTACAGTACAGGATATATATATATATATATAATATATATATATATATATATATATAAATATATATATATATATATATATATTTATATATATATCTATATGTAACATAATCTAACTAAAGCACAGGATATATAATATATATAGATACCACATCACCTATAGTGCAGGATGTATTTATATATAATATGCCCTATAGTACAGGCTATATAAAGATTTAATATCACCTACAGTGCATAAGATATATAGATATATTTTCACTTCTGTATAGATTAAAATATTTTCTCTCGTCCTCACATTTGTTTCACAATTTACTATATCCACGAATCACAGCACGACCTTTCAACATGGCAACCTTAAAAATTGTCCACTATATCTATAATTTCGTGTGCCTCAGTTGATTTTACTTAATGTCAAATGATCATGCACAAAGTCATGCTGTTACACCTTCGCATTATACTTTTATGTAAGTCAGCTCAGCAAAGATAATTTAAATATAAATATTGATTCTAGGAGAATTAGGTGAAAGGAAAATAACACAACAGGACATGCATATATGGACATGGATATCTGGACATGGATATCTGGACATGGATATCTGGACATGGATATCGGCAGACAGAGTTTCGAGCCACATTCTATTTTCTATAACTTAAATTTCTAAAAGTAGAATACAGTCAGTTTTATCTTTCCTTAAGGCTCTTATCATATATCTTATAATAAATCTTATAGCATATATGATAATATAACATTTGTTATATAAATAAAAGTAGCATTTTGAATGTGTGTGTAGTCGTATTTGAACTTTGTATTTGCTAGATACATTTGTAACCACTGGCGCACTCTTAGCAACAATATAACCATCGCTTTCAACAACCATTATGTTTTCTTATTTATTTCCCACAAAGAGATTGCTAAATAGAAAGAGGAAAACGTCTTGTAAATAAATATTTATTAAAAAATGTGACTATAAATAAGTAAACTAAATGAATGCAAAGTTCGAAATTGTTGTATATAATTCGTCCTTGCGTCTACTCACTAAGTTAGGGTTTAGCATTGAGAAGAAGTGTCGTGAAGGCTTTACAATGATTTAATATCTTCAAAGCAAGGGACGTGGTAATAGACATCATATTTGATATTGTACACACAATAGTCGTGGGAATAGACATCATATTTGATATTGTACACCCAATTAGTCGTAGGGATAGAAATCATATTTGATATTGTACGCACATTAGTCGTGGTGATAGACATCGCATTTGATATCGCCGTGACAAGAGTCTTAGTAACAGTAAATAGAATTAAAATTTTTTTAATAACTTTTATGGTTAGCACAACAGTCACAAGAAAATGGAATAGAATTATGTCTGTAACGCAACTGTCGGATTTAAGAATACTACATTTAATATAGACAACACAATAACAGAGAAAATAATGTCCTCACACTAGTCGTAAGAATAGACAATATATTTAATATTCTTGCCACTCTAGTCGTATTAATAGACAATATATTTAATTTTCTTTACACTCTCGTCGTAGTAATATACAATAGATTTGACATTCTTCTATAGTCGTAGAAATAGACAATAAATTTAATACTGTCCTCACAGCAGTCGTAGTAATAAACAATATTTAATCTCCGCCACACAAAAGAATGTAAAATAAAATTAAACACAAACCATAATTCAAAAGATAATTCCTAGGAGACAACATTTAAACATAATACCACACAGCGAGATTTACACTGAAGTCTAAGGTATAATATTCAGAACATCCAATTCCGTATGGCCCGGTTTCAAATTTAGACCGTACCATCAAGTCAGTATTACTCTAATGATGGCACGAATCTCTACACCATCTCATTAAACCGTCTGAGGACTTACTGGCCGGGTCAATCAATTAATAATTATTCGATAGGTCGATTGACTGCGGCAATGGATGGCCAGGGGTCAGGGGTCAGGGTTTATGACCTTTCGAAGTATTTAGTTTTAGTAAAGCTGTCCACAACAAGACGTACTTAAATTGAGTTTGTCAAAAGTAATAAATGCTATTTTAATCATTGAGACATCTCAGAGACACTATCGTGTAACTAACGTGGTGATATAACGCAAAAACAAGCCAACATTTAATATATTAATACCTGAAGTTAACAATAACCAGAATCATCTTTTTAAGTAAGATATCTTATTTCAATTAAAGGAAGGTTATTGCTCTATGTTGACTAGAAACTTGGACGTAAACATTTTTGGTTAACTGGGAAGTTATGCCTTTATGGTTAACTTGGTCGTTGCTACGCACTGCCTTCTATAGTGAAAACTTAATCTCCTATTTTAAGTTTATGCCGCGTTCAAACAGTGCACAACAAAGGACGATACCATAGAGAAAATAAAATAGCAAAAATACCACACCCAAAACAGTTGCTAACCACAATTAATGAGATTTATTTAAGTATTAAATTAATTAACAAACAAAAGAAATATAATTTAAAACCCTCAACTTACAGACTATGTGAAAAATCTTGTACCAGTACACAATTAGAACAATGTGCTAATTAATTATGATGAATGCGAATACAAACATTTGAGTACACAAAGAAATGATACGCGTCTCGTGAAGTTAAAATATCTATCAATCTATCTGAATCTCTCTCTCCATATCCATGCCTGTCAATCCCTTATATATGCAGCGTAAGCACTGCCTTCCAGAAATTACTCAGCATTTGTTTACTTTTCTCGGCAAATCGAGAACGTTCGACAAAAGACAAGAAGACAGACCAACCATGTTTAATTGGTAGTCGGAAGTAAACGTTGCACATCAAAGAGATTAAACCACGCCCACACAAAACGTTAGTGTCTGCTAGGAATCTAATGTGGGGTAAAAAAAATATGCACGGTACGAGGAAGTCCTACATAACAGTCGTTATGACTTGGTGGTTACCTTGGTCGCTATGACTTTATAGTTAACTTGGACGTATGACTTGATGTTTAACTTGGACGTTATGATTTTAATGTTAACTTAGGCGTTATTACTTTATGGTTAACTGGGTCGTTATGACACTATGGTTAAGTGAATCTATATGACTTTAATGTTAAATTCGACTTTATAACGTTAATGTTAACTTTGACGTTATTACTTTAATGTTAACTTGGACGTTATGACCTTAATGTAAACTTGGACGTTAGGACCTTATGGTTAAACTTGGACGTTATTACCTTAATGTAAACTTGGACGTTACGACTTAATGGTTAACTTGGACGTTATGACCTTATGGTTAACTGGAACGTTATGACTTTAATGTTAACTTGGACGTTATGACTTTATGGTTAACTTGGACGTTATGACTTTAATGTTAACTGAAACGCTCTTACATTATGTTTAACTGGATAAGAAACTAAGACATTTGTCATTGTCAGATAAGGATGTTGTTAAGTCTGTTATTGCAGATTTTGTTTTACTCTTCCCTGATGTGCCTAATGAAACCAACATTTCTGTACATGATGTTGACATTGGCAATGCAGTTCCGGTCAAGCAACACCCCTATAGGATCAACACGGAAAAACTTGAAATGATCCGGTCTGAAATAAAATACATGCTTGAAAATGATATCAATTAACCAAGCTCTAGTAACAAGTTCACCATGTATTTTAGTCCCAAAGCCTGATAAAAGTTATAGGTTTTGCACTAAGTTCAGTAAAGTGAATGCATTTACAAAGTCTGATTCCTTTCGATTCTAAGGATAGACGATCTTATAGATCGAATAGGTGATGCCAAATATGTATCCCAGATAGAACTACTATCAGGTTATTGGCAGGTTCCACTATCTGGCAGAGCAAAAGAAATGTCTGCCTTTTGTACTCCAGATGGATTATACCAATATAAAGTAATGCAGTTCGGAATGAAAAATCCCCCAGCTACATTCCAACGCTTAGTAAATAACATCATTGCTGACCTGGAAAATTGCAGCGCCTATATTGATAATGTAATTATTTAAAGTCAAGATTTTTCAAATCATGTAAACCAGTTAAGATCTTTGTTTTAAAAAAAAATTCAGGCAAATTTAAATGTACATTTAAATAAGTGTGAATTTTGTTATGCAACTGTGGAATATTTAGGTCACATTTTGGGTCAAGGTCATGTAAAGCCTGTTCAAGCTAAAATAAATGCTATTTTATCACCTCCACCACCCACTACTAGAAAACAGTTATATGAGATTTTTAGGAATGGCAGATTACTATAGAAAATTGTGCAACATTTTCTCAGTTATTCCATCTCATTTTAGAAATATGTTAAAAAAATGCAAAATTTCATTGGTCAGATGCTTGTCGGACTGAATTTGAAAACATTAAAAACATACTAACTAATGCTCCTGTTCTAATTGCATCAGATTTTAACAAACAGTTTAAATTAGCTGTAGATGCCAGTGACGTTGACATTGGTGCAGTTCTTTTTCAAGAAGATGATCAAAGTGTAGACCATCCTGTCTCTTATCTCTCAAAGAAATTCAACTCACATCAGAAAAACTATTCCACAGTAGAAAAAGAATGTTTAGGTTTAATTCTTGCTCTCCAACAATTTGGTTTTTATGTCAGTTATTCTTTACATTCAATACTAATTTTTCTGTTCACAATCCCTTAACATTTTTAATAAGATGGTCTCCAAAAATCAAAGATTTTTAAGGGGGAGTCTATTTTTAAAATAGTATAATTTGGACATCAAACATATTAAGAGCAAAGATAATGTCATTGCAGATTCTTTGTCCAGAAATTAATTTTCATTGTACATATAACTTATGTTATTGTTGATAAGCTGTTAAGAAGCTTTTTGTTTAATATTTTAAAAGTAAGAAATGTAATTTCTTCAATTTTTAATGGAAAAAGAATACAATTTTTGAAAAATGAACTTTTGTTCTTTTTGGAGGGGAGGTGCTATGTAGTGCTTGTTAACAGCACTTTCCTCGTGCGTGCACTCTGGTTGACCCCACATGAGACACTGCGTTCATAGATTAGCGTGGCTTAGTCTTTTAATATGTCGTATTTACTGCCGACAGCAACTAAAAATAATTAATTTGTTCTCAGTGATGTTTGGTCAAAAGTTCGCGATTGTATTAGAAAAGTAAAGGCGTTTCTGGACGGGTCGGTAGGCGATTACGGAGATAGGGAGAGTGATTCAGAGGGAGATTCAGATAGAAAGATAGATATATATTAACTTTACGAAACAATTGTATTATTCTTTGTGTGCTCATTTGTTTATTCGCATTCATCATTCATCATTATTAATTGGCACTTTGTACTAATTGTTTACCGGTACAAGATTTTCTGATACTCTGTAAGTTGATGATTTGTAATTATATTTCTTTTGTTATGTAATTGTATTATTACTAAATTAAATCTTATTAATTGTAATTTGAACTGTTTAGGGTGTTGTAATTTTGATATTGTATTTATCTATGGTTCTGTCCTTTGTTAGGTACTGTTTGAACGAGCCATAACTTAAAACAAGAGATCAATTTCTCACCAGTGCGTAAAAATATATATATAATTATATCTACAGAAGCTATAGATTCATTTTGACAATGAAGAACGTTAGGGCAGTTAGTTTGAAGGCTGCAGAACCAATGTCTTTACTATCTGGGTTAACCATTTACTGAGCCCTTCCTACCAACGACTCCAAAAGGTAATGTATTCAACCACTTAGCCACCAGGAAAAAATATAAAACAAAATGTTCCTAACTTACGCCATTGTGAGTCGTTTCGTCAATGTTAGAATTGCCTTCGAGTAAGAGAAATAGTATCGTCATTTTTTTGTCTGGGTCGTTATGACTTTAATGTTTACTTGGACGTTATGACTTTATGGTCCACTGGGACTTTATGACTTTATGGTTAACTGGGACTTTATGACTTTATGGTTAACTGGGACGTTATGACTTTAACTTAACTTGGACGTTATGAGTTTATAATTAAATTGGACGTTAAGACTTTATGGTCAACTGGGGCTTTATGACTTTATGGTTAACTGGGACGTTATGACTTTAATGTTAACTTGGACGTAATGACTTAAATGTTAACTGAGACATTATGACTTTATGGTTAACTGGGTCGTTGTGACTGTAATGTTTAATTGGACGTTATGACTTTATGGTTAACTGGGACGTTATGACTTCATCGTTACCTGGGAGTTATGACTTTAATGTTAACTTGGACGTTATGACTTAATGGATAACTGAAACATTATGACTTTATGGTTAACTGGGTCGTTATGACTTCATGGTTAACTTGGACAGTTATGACTTTATGGTTAACAGAGACGTAATGACTTTATAGTTAACTGAGACGTAATGACTTTATGGTTAACTGCCAAGATGTTTTTTTGTTGTTTTTTTTTGTTGTTGTTTTTCTTACCCAAGCGACTTATTTAGTTTTTATGGAATCTTAATAACTAAAAAGTTTGTGCCTGCATCCCGTAATAAAGTGCCCCCTCCCACCTCCCACAACTACCAACTGCACTTTTGCCTGCATCGAACAATCCACAATACCGCCCCCAGCCCACCAAATGCACTGGCCAAGTCAAAATGTCTCAAACATGTTAAGTTATTATCTAGATATGATCCTTCGATAAAACATGCACCGCACGTGTACCATCTTGAAGACCTACCTGAGTCTGGGCGCTGCGTGCAACCAGGTCAAAGGGTGGGGGGGGGGAGACATGGAATGTTTGCTAAACAAATTATAACCCTA
This sequence comes from Lymnaea stagnalis, assembly GCA_964033795.1. Lineage (NCBI taxonomy): Eukaryota > Metazoa > Mollusca > Gastropoda > Lymnaeidae > Lymnaea > Lymnaea stagnalis. Next base: position 849,119 of record CAXITT010000109.1, on the reverse strand, counting down.
ATGACCATGAGGAATGAGTTGAAACTTAAAACGTGTCTTCTTTGATCCAATCTTTAATCTCTTCAGGCGTAGTTTGTAAGATTAGTATGAAGCACCGAACTTTAAACATACGACAATGTAAGATTTTGATGTGAACACCCCTTAAGTTAAAGGAAATTTAATTTGTTAAAGATTAGTAGACCTAAGGTGATGCCGATGTAGCTCTTGGGCGGTTGTGAAAATTCTGTTATCCTATAACGGACACATAGAAAGTGAAGACGAATTATGATTAATAACGCACCAACTCTTGAGCTGAGGCACTCGCCCATTGACATTGTATAATAATTTGGTATTAATTTAATGCGGTAATATTTGTTAAACATTCTCTTATGTAATGCTGTAAATATCTGTTTTGGGGGTAATTTTGCAAAACTAAATCTAAAAATCTAAAATAAAAAATTTAAAATAAAAAAATCCCAACTCACGCCATAGGTCGGAGATATTTGTGGTTAATTTCATTAGAAATTCGCAACAGGTAACACAACACATATTTGCGATTTGACGACACGCATCGTATGAGAGACAATATACTAATCTAGCGTTGACAGAGATGGACTCATTGAAAAATGTGACACTTTATAAGTACTGCATAATCAGCTACTGATTTCTTGTCTGCCTTTCTTCAGGATTCTAGACAAGGGGGCTGCACTCCATAGGGAATGAGATGCAGTTTGAAGGGGTGTGGAGAAAACCCAGAAAATCAGGTGAATTTGTATTTAATGTGTGGAGTAGGGGAGGGGGTGGGAGGGGGGTGACGGGGAAAAAATGTTTTGAAATCAAGAGGGGTGCGGCGCTGTTAAAAGGTTAAGAACCTCTGCCCACCGTTGTTTTTCTGCTAGACTTTTCTTTTTCTAAAGCAGAGGTCGGGAACCTATGGCTCGCGAGCCAGAAGTGGCTCTATTGATGGCTGCATCTGGCTCGCAGATAAATGTTAGATTATAAAAAAAAGTCGCATTAATGGTAAGAAATACTCATTATTGATTAGCAACAGCACAACAGTGTTATTAAAAAGATTTCAGAGACCTAATCATTGCATTTTTAGTGTTGAAATTACACAAAATGCACACATTTTACTTGAATTTTTAGTTTTGAACCTAATGTATGGCTCTCAGAGATTTACTTTTCAAAATATGTGGTGTCCATGGCTCTCTCAGACAAAAAGGTTCCCGACCCCTGTTCTATAGGATAAAAGATTGTGAATCTCTTGGCTTCTAGGAATCAGGAAAGTTTGTTATAAACACATACAGGACGTTCATGAACTGAAATCAATAATGTAAGCTATAAACACATACGCAACGTTGATAAACTGAAGTAAACAGTGTAGGTTATAAACACTTACATAATGTTCATGAACTAATGTTAAACATGTAGGTTGTAAATAAACACATACATGATGTTCATGATCTAATGTTAAACATGTAGGTTGTAAATAAACACATACATAATGTTCATGAACTAATGTTAAACATGTAGGTTGTAAATAAACACATACATGATGTTCATGAACTAATGTTAAACATGTAGGTTGTAAATAAACACATACATAATGTTCATGAACTAATGTTAAACATGTAGGTTGTAAATAAACACATACATGATGTTCATGAACTAATGTTAAACATGTAGGTTGTAAATAAACACATACATGATGTTCATGAACTAATGTTAAACATGTAGGTTGTAAATAAACACATACATAATGTTCATGAACTAATGTTAAACATGTAGGTTGTAAATAAACACATACATGATGTTCATGAACTAATGTTAAACATGTAGGTTGTAAATAAACACATACATGATGTTCATGAACTAATGTTAAACATGTAGGTTGTAAATAAACACATACATGATGTTCATGAACTAATGTTAAACGTGTAGATTGTAAATAAACGCATACATGATGTTCATGAACTAATGTTAAACATGTAGGTTGTAAATAAACACATACATGATGTTCATGAACTAATGTTAAACATGTAGGTTGTAAATAAACACATACATGATGTTCATGAACTAATGTTAAAAATGTGGGTTATAAATAGACACATACACAAAGTTCATTTCTGGAGATAACGCTGCGAGCTGAAAACACAGGAACTGAGATGCACATTGTAGGATATGACCACAATCTATCTGAGGGTCAGGCGGTTGTCCCGGATCATACCTCGTGAAAGAGGCTTATGCACGGTGAGCCCGATCAAAACAGGTAAAAGAGGTAAAGGGGGCTCCAGGTAAATAGAATTGTGTTTATATTTGTTATGGCATGAAAGGTCGTAAATATGTGAATATGTCTGAGAACTATGCGTCTTCATTACCAGTTGGCTCATGTAAGGAGTGGCAAAATTTCATTTTTTTTTTTTTATCAAAGTGTTTAAAGATACCGTAAAATATCGGAGATTACATCCACTGGGATTATAGAAGCTTTACTTTTAACCTTCTGTTTTATTTTTAATGGCGTTAACATTTTGTTAACGTATTACAGACTAGACACTCTGGAACCAATAACTTAACGACAGACCCAGTAAAAAGACAATAGATAAACATAGGTACTTTATACATTAGACCAGAGGTCGGCACACGCATTACTTAAAAGAGCCAAACATCAGTGGCAGGACTGTTTCAACAATTTTGAGAACACATTTTATTTCAAGAACCATGTTTTTCGGAGTCAAAACCGATTTCTGGCAGACTGGCCGAGCCGCACTCAGGTCTCTAAAGAGCCGCACTCAGGTCGCTGTAGAGCCGCATGCGGCTTGCGAGCGGTGATTTCCGTACCAATGCATTAGCCTGCTAAAAGTCCTAAACTCGACAGACGAACACAGTACCTACTCCTTAAATATGATTATAATAAATACACATACAATTTAATGGGGCCTAGAAACATTCAAAAGACAATCTTGAAACTCAATAGACTGTCATGGAGCGCTCAGTAGACTTCCGTGAGACAAATTATGATTATAACGTTGGTAGAACTGACACTCTCTTCACCCTATTCTGTTGCCAGCCACCAAGGATTATTCTTAAGTTCTCCTGAAAGAGCACGATTGCCTCTTTGTCCCCAGGCCACAAGCCGCGTTGATTAGGGTAACTTGGGACCACGGCCTTCCAACACTCTTCTCTCATCGTGATATTGCTACAGGGGCACAGGGTTAATGCAAGTTTCATGGATGTCAAAAATGCCCTGGTGAGTTTGCAGCTACTGACTGTTGATTTACACATTTACAGAAATTTACTATACCCAAACTATTTCTCGTACTCAGAGACAATTCTAACATTGACGATACGACACACAATGGAGTAAGTTAAGAACATTTTGTTATATTTTTTTTTCCTGGTGGCGAAAAGGTTGAATACATGATCTGTTGGAGTCGTTGGTAGGAAGGGCTCAGTAAATGGTGTTACCCAGATAGTAAAGACATTGGTTCTACAGTTTTCCACCTGTCCCCCATAACAAACACCGTTGTCAAAATGAATCTATAGCTTCTGTAGTTATAATTATATATTTCTCTCTCTCTCTCTCCACTGAGCCCTCTCTTGGTTACACCAGCCATTGCTTTATAGAACCATCCCTCTCTTGGTTACACCAGCCATTGCTTTATAGAACCATCCCTCTCTTGGTTACACCAGCCATTGCTTTATAGAACCATCCCTCTCTTGGTTACACCAGCCATTGCTTTATAGAACCATCCCTCTCTTGG
>CAXITT010000109.1:832466-844747 GCA_964033795.1 Lymnaea stagnalis | reverse complement strand
TTTTTTTTTTTTAAAGTCACAGGTTTGTAACAGCGCTCAAGTTTCTGGGACATTTACTTTTATACTAGAATAAATGACCCGATGTTATCGGGATAATAATGGTAGATCCTTTCCAATAATTTCTAACTGCTATTGCAAAAACTCATCACAAGTCATAACTTTAAAAATGTAATGATATTTACGTTTCTAACATCATTACGTTTTGAGAAGTATTTATCTGCTATATATTATAGGCCTACCCTACTCCTTTTCACGCTTATAAACTGATCCCCCCCCCCATCTAAACATGACCTTAAATTACTCAGTCTCATTTATTACTAATTATATCAATTTTGTCACTAAAGGAGTTAATTGGGGGACAATTGCTACGTTAGAGAAATACTTTAGATTTACCCCTTTTCGTGCCCTTGAATTAATTTTTTTTTCTCTAAAATTGTTTGAAGAACTTGCCTTAAATTTACACAAAAGCTCTATATATATGGTATAAAATATTTTATATTATAGGAATTCGATATATATTGATATCCTCAGCAAAAAATTTAAAAAACTATATATATAATATCAGAAAATCGTAAAACAAAGAATTCTTTCATCTAAAGAAGAATCGTGCAACCGTTTTTTACGTCTATATCAGATTTGTGTGTTTTTTTTTTTTTAAATTTAAATGGTTAATCTCATAAAATACCAATCTCTTTACTTTTTGCAAAGTAAAAACAAAAATATATTTTTAATTTTTTGAAAGTAAATATTAACCCGTCTCTGTTTTTCAAAATTAATTTTTTAAGTGTGTAAAATGATTGGGTTTTGATATTCATGGGTATACTTATATAAAAGTACCCACGATTTGTTAACGCCATTGATCTTCCTAATTGGTAAACATACGTATATTTGTAAAAAGAGGAGGTAAAGTCTCTTGTTTCACATATGTAATACCATAGGATTTAACTATATTGTCATCTACGTAAAAATTTACACGTCTTATTTCCTACTTCCTACATGTATTTACCCAGGAAAATTAATTATTTATCAAAATCATTCCCTTATTTTGAGACGTATCTTGTTCTGCCTTGAGCAAAATGAAAATACACATATTTGTAAAAAGAGAATGTAACATCTCTTTTTTCCTAAATGTATTAGTCATGGAATTTAAACATGCACTTAAAAATCGTTCACATCCATGGGCGCCCGCAGAAAACTTTTTAGGGGGGGGGGGCAAAAAATCGATTAACTTTCCAGGGGGGGGGAAATGATTTAGTAATGTTTTAATATAGTTTTAATTTACTGTCGTTTATTTGTATGGTGAACGAATGACAGGACATCAGCTTAGTTACTTTTTCTTTATTTTCTCTTTACTTTAATAAATNAAAAAAAAAAAACAAAAAAAAAAAAAAAAAAAAAAAAAAAAAAAAAAAATCACCCAGATTTAAATAAATTTAGAAAAAAATCGTCTACCAGATTGTTGTTTGATTTGATATTTATATCGCGCTGGTAACCATGCCACTTTAGCATGCTCACTGCGCTCTGGTCCTCCGAAATCTATTGAAACTAAAAAGTTTTAAATTGTTTCTTAAATGATTTTTTATCATTTACAATTCCCCTAAAAGATTGAGGCGAACTGTTCTTTCGCTTCAAAAGAGCGCATTCTGTAAGACTTTTTTTCTGTGTTCATCCACTCTAGGAACACTAAGTACTGTGTTGAATATTGCAAGCTCTTCAGAGGTACATGTTTATAAATCAGTCCCTTGAGATATTCCGATGAAGAGCCATCTATGCAGCTGTATGCCAGGGACAGAATTTTGTAGTTAATGTAGTTCCTTCTATACCCAAACTAAAATAATTTGCACTTCATATGGTTCGTTCTTTTTTGTTTTTGTTATAAGTTTATTAGTCTATGGTATGTGCTATGAAGTTGCGCTGCATTGTTTGACTTAAACCGCATTTTCTTATTAGAATTATATTTAAAGGTTGTTTTATTTCGTTATACTTTTAATAATTGTATATTTTTTTATTAATAAAAGGCACAACTTTTAAATGTTAATATACACAGCTGAAATGTGTGTGTGTTATATTAAAAATTTAAAAAGCAATCAGTTAATTTTACTTTTAAGAAGGGAAAATAAATTATCACTTTTGTCACGCGCGGTTATTAAATTAAAAAAAAAAGAAAGAGTTTTGGAGATTTAAGCTATTCGTGCTTTGACGTCATTTACGTGATTTATTTAGAACAAATTAATTTAAATTTTTATTTCGCAATATTAGCAACACACTAAAACACGCACTAAAAACGATTGATGTTTGTGTTTTCCCGATAAATGTGATTACGGTGTAATTCTTTCTTCATGATTTTTTTTTTTTTTCAAATTTTTTCATAACTTTTAAACACCTATAAAATACTTAAAATAGTTCCTTAGTTGATACTTTAATTTTTTTTTTTTTAAATTTTTAATAATAATACTTAAAGGTTTACTAAAATAAAAGCGGATTTAAAATTTTTTTTACGCATTTAAATTTATTCGATTTTCGTAAAATAATAGAAAATAACTATGCTTGTTTTTAGGAAACCGAACGTACTTAAATTATATCTCCCCTTTGGCATTATGTCACCCTAGCTCATCCTTATATATATATCTAAGTAAATTTTCAGAACACAGAGTGTTTTTAAAACATAATTTTTATAATAGATCAATTTTTATGTAAATAAATTGGTTAGTAAGACAAGTGTGCAGTCGGGTAAGATCAACACACTCTTAAATTGCTTTTCAAATGTAAAAAATAGACAACTTTTTAAATTAGAGAACTTGCTTTCCAGATCGTCATGAAAGATCCAGTAAGGGAAACAAAAAAATCACAAACGTTTTCGCCAGTTTGTAAAAGTTTGTTGAATTATCTTATTTAAACATGAATCTTGAAAACTTTGATTGACAGAACATTGCAAAAAATTTACCAGTGATTTGAATGGGAGGTAAGTTAGCAGGTAGCGAGTGCGCTGAAGGCACCCTGGTGAATGTAGGGGGGTGGATTTGCCAGGGGGGTGGGGTGTGGGGAGGGTTCTGCGCTTTCATGGTTTTCCACGGGTTGTTCCGAGTTACAAAAATCTTTGCTCTACACCGATTTCTTTTTTTCTCTTTGAAAAAAGTTGTTAACTGTATTTTTAACTCGTGTGTTTTATTTATACTTCTCGCCTACAGTACATCTTCATCCTTAGAAATGTACACAAACACATCTATTACCTTCATGTCCTTCCCCGTCTTTATGATAACATAGTGGATGGGCCAGCAGTCAGCTCCCATTCAACCTCACAAACTAGAAAACTATAAAAAAAAAAATAAAAAAAGTTGATGATAACTCACACCGAAACTTGATTGTACACCAGTTGATGAGATCTGATGGTGATAGCAAGGCAGGTGAAATCAGCAGTAATAAATGCTACACTAAAAAATAATGGGGGTAAAAATGTAAGGCGGTTGATTGAAAACTATACCAGAGAAAGAAAGGGAATGCCCCCCCCCCCCCCCAAACGAGAAACAGCTGGATAGGAGAGGAGATCCATTGATCGGTTGTTGATTAAATTGTATTGTTGAAATACCTGGTGTCATAAAACTATGTCAGCGTGCTCCGGGTCAAACTACGTAAGTACTGGTCTGGGTCACCGGCTTTTTAATCAGTGGTTCACAGATAAGCAAAGCATAAAGAAAATTATAACACACCTTAGTGGGATTCTAGGAAATATACAGGTAAAAAAAAAAGAACAGTTGAATCTATGTGTACACGATAGAATGAGGATTTGATGTATACGACAGAATCTTGAGCGTTACGCATCGTATATATTAAAAAACGAGTGTACAAATATTACTACCACGAATGACCTAATTAATATTGCGTTATTTGAACATGTCCTCTATAGATAAATCTCCCACTCAGCTCCTCGTTATTGTATACAGGTAAACACCACTATAGAGTCTTTTCAATTGTCAGGAATGGCACCAACAATGCTATGTCACCATTTAGAGTAAAGCTGGTGTAGGCACATACTATTCAGTTACGTTAACAATTAATAGTTTTAATTAAATCATTTTTTTGAAAAATATTGTTTATAGCCCTCTTGGTTTGTAGCCCATTTGGTTTTTAGCCCTCTTGGTTTGTAGCCCTCTTGGTTTTTAGCTCTCTTGGTTTGTAGCCCTCTTTGTTTGTAGCCCTCTTGGTTTTTAGCCCTCTTAGTTTGTAGCCCTCTTGGTTTGTAGCCCTCTTGATTTGTAGCTCTCTTGGTTTGTAGCCCTCTTGGTTTTTAGCTCTCTTGGTTTGTAGCCATCGTGTAGCCATCTTGTAGCCCTCTTGGTTTATAGCCATCTTGGTTTATATCCCTCTTGGATTGTAGCCCTGTTGGTTTGTAGCCCCTTTGTAGCCCTGTTGGTTTATAGCCCTCTTGGATTGTAGCCCGGTTGGTTTGTAGCCCCTTTGTAGCCCTGTTGGTTTGTAGCCCTCTTGTAGCCCTCTTGGTTTTTAGCCCTTGTGACGATCTGAGGCTGGACTTTGTGGAATTTCTTTCCCCATAAATCCGCCCTTGGAAGCCCATGTAAAATAATACAAATCCCCCCCCCTCTGGTTTGCCCCGCTGTAGCATAGCCCGAGTGACTCCCTTTAGTGTTATCGCATTCCTAGCCCGACTGCTCACCACAAAAGCGTGGAATTTGTGTTCAACACCTCTCACCGATGAACCTTGAGAAAATAATACCATCCCCCCCCCCCATTTTTGCCCTGGAATCAGCAAAGTGGAGTAACGTTCCTTGTTTTTTTTGAATTTCTAAACCAGAAAACTCACGCCGAAGCGGGAAGTTGGGTTTCTCTTCAGCCCTCCCTTGGAAGCCCATTGAAAATAATACAAATCCCCCCCCTCTGGTTTGCCCCGCTGTAGCATAGCCCGAGTGACTCCCTTTAGTGTTATCGCATTCCTAGCCCGACTGCCCACCACAAAAGCGTGGAATTTGTGTTCAACACCTCTCACCGATGAACCTTGAGAAAATAATACCATCCCCCCCCCCCATTTTTGCCCTGGAATCAGCAAAGTGGAGTAACGTTCCTTGTTTTTATTGAATTTCTAAACCAGAAAACTCACGCCGAAGCGGGAAGTTGGATTTCTCCTCAGCCCGATACACTTTGAGGGTAGAAGGTCAAACCGTAATTTCAAAAGGGATTATCATTGGATGGGAAAACATACAACATTTAAATCACCCAATTGAATCATCAACCTACTCGAATAAATAGCCAGAACAAGCAAGAATACTATTTTTATGATCATTATCACTTGACTGTGAGCGCTGAAGATAACTTCACAAGAGACTTCATAGCCTTATCACTTGACTGTGAACGCTGAAGATAACTACACTAAATACTTCATAGCGTTTTCACTTAACCGTGAACGCTGGAGATAACTCCACTAGAGACTTCAGTAGCGCTATCTATAACTGCAACCTAGAATACTAGCAAGTATATGTCTTTTAAGATCTGATCACTTAACCGTGGACGCTGGTAGTAACTAGACTTAGAACTTCATTAGCGTGATCATTAACTGCGACTGCTACCTAGAGTACTACCTGGTTTCTATTACTGGACCAACTTACCTTGAAGCTGGAACTAGTGTTTTGATTTACGTCCTACACCAAAGTACCTGACGGCTACTAGAAGGACTTCGAAATCCAGGGACTCTCAATACCACGATTTGTCACCGGTGAGTCATCTTCCCCATCGCAGAGATCCCATGGAATCTACGACCGGGAACTCCGACTTCGCTACGCTTAGAACAGCTCTGAAGACCGGAACAGGGACAAGCTTCTGGAACAGAAGAAACTCCCACGCTGTGTGATCCACTGAGATCATCACTGGAACAATAAAGGCTAAGTACACCAAGATTGAACATAGAACCTTGAGCAATATAGCATTAAAAATGATGATACCGTCTGTAGTTTAGGGACAATTGTTTTGCATTCATATACTTTTCTAATTGGATGAAATCCATTTGATGTATGTATATATTAATCACCTAGAATGCATTACGGAGGAATTTGTATACATCATTATTCAATAAATACTTATAGTTATTTTTTCCTTTAACAAAGACTTCGATTCCGTCTATACTATATGCATCTAGATAGGTTTTTATGTCTGTGTGGTAATTTGGATTTAAAAAAATAATCCCTAGACAGAGTGCCGAGGGGAGATCTCATACGAGAGATACCCCTCACAAAAAAGTCATAAGTCAAATCACCACAGCCCTCTTGTCGTTCTCTTGGTTTGTAGCCCTCTTGGTTTGTAGCCCTGTTGGCTTGTAGCGTTATACAGCAAAATTTGCTATGGAAATAGCAGTTCACTACACACCGGTCCTCAGCTTTAACAAAGTTTTATTTTCAGAAGTCAATCCTTAGCCTTTCAGCTCTCGGGATCGACCTCTTGCTCTAATCCCATTACCTCGCCTTACGTCAGTGCTGAGATCATGTGAGGATCAAGACTTGACAAGCTCACCCCATCTTTTACCCCCACCCCCACTCTGTCATCCCAGACTCAATCAATGGCATAGTTTCATCACACACCTTACTCACAAAACATACTCTTAACCCTAACTCATAAACTAGCCCCCCCCCCACAACATGTTTCTTAAACTCAAACCCTCTTTCCTCACTGCTATATCATCACAATTAGTTTACCCCCCCCCCCACCCCGCCATCCCAGACTCAATCAATGGCATAGTTTCCTCACACACCTTACACACCAAACATACTCTTAACCCTAACTCCTAAACTAGCCCCCCCCCCCCACAACATGTTTCTTAAACTCAAACCCTCTTTCCTCACTGCTATATCATCACAATTAGTGAAAGAATGCTACCTAAAGAGGAAAATACAAAATCGTAAAGAGAATTTACTTTTTCATCACTTCAAATTAAAGAAGAATAATAATAATTTGTAAAAACAAATGTAAAAACCAGGAATGAAAGGTTCCTTTATACTTTGCTTAGAGAGAGAGCGAGAGAGCGAGAGAGAGAGTCACGATGTCATCTACAAAAAAAGGACACATCCGCCACCCCAAACAAAGCAAAAAACATAAAGCAAAAAAATGTCACTGTAAAGTGCTCTCATCAGCTTTTAATTGGTTAAGCCAGAATTCAGTCAAACCATTCACAACCCATCAGTGCATATTTATCACCCGTAAAGTCATATCATTCACACACCTATTAGTAAAGGAATATTATCCCACACCTATTAGTGAAGCAATATAATCCCATACACCTATTAGTGAAGCAATATCATTCCACACACCTATTAGTGAAGCAATATCATTCCACACACCTATTAGTGAAGCAATATCATCCCACACACCTATTAGTGAAGAAATATCATCCCACACACCTATTATAGAAGCAATATCATTCCACACACTTATTAGTGGAGCAAAATATTCCCCCACACCTATTAGTGAAGCAATATCATCCTACACACCTATTAGTGAAGCAATATCATCCTACACACCTATTAGTGAAGCAATATCATCCTACACACCTATTAGTGAAGCAATATCATCCTACACACCTATTAGTGAAGCAAGATCATCACATACACCTATTAGTGGAGCAATATAATCCAACATTTCGATTCTGGGAGTACACGCGATGCTAGGGTCTGTAGGCGTGTTAATGCAACTCGGGCGAAAGCCTTTCCAAATATGCTGAGGAGGGAGATTCCACGATAGTTGTTGCAGTCACTCTTGTTTCATTTATGTTTGTACACTGTAACGATGTTTGCATCTTTCAAATCTTGGGGTAGCTGTCCCTGTTCCCAATGTCATTTTCGCGGAGGTAGGTCAACCATTGACATGATCTTCTCTCTGCGCCAGCTGCAGGAGAAATGCAGGGAGCCAAATATGCCTTTATACATTGCGTTTGTCGACCTCACTAAGGCCTTTGATCTTGTCAGCAGAAGCGGCCTGTTTCAGATTCTCAAAAAGAAGGCTGCACTATACGGCTGCTTAACATCATCAAGCAGGTCCACGAAAACATGCTGGGCCCATTGTGCCATAACGGTGCCCCCTCGGAAGCTTTTCCAGTGGGTAGTGGAGTAAAGCAATGTTGCGTGCTGGCTCCCACTTTATTTGCAATCTTTTTCTCCATCCTGCTCCAGTATGCCTTTAAGAACAACAGCGAGGGGATATACATCCACAGTAGAGCTGACGGCAAATTATTCAACATTGCCCGCCTTAGAGCTAAGACTAAAACAAGAAAGGTCTTGCTGCGTGAGTTCTTGTTTGCGGACGATGCCGCTTTGGTATCTCACACAGCTGACGGCCTGTAGAGCCTCGTATCCAGCCTATCCGCTGCCTGCAAAGAGTTTGGCCTGACAATTAGCCTAAAGAAAACTAACATTATGGCACAGGGCGCTGACTCCCTCCCCACTATCGCAATCGACGACTACGTCTTGGATACTGTTGACAATTCACATTTCTGGGATCCAACATATCGAGTACCCTCTCAATGGAAGATGAGATAAGTGGAAGGATAGGGAAGGCCGTAACTGCTATTGCCAGACTGAAGAAAAGAGTCTTGTCAAACGCTAAACTCACAACAAGAACTAAGCTGCAGGTGTACCAGGCCTGCGTACTGAGCACACTCCTGTATGGATGCGAGTCGTGGAACACATACTCTAACCACGAAAGCAAGCTCATGGGCTTCCACCTCAGATGCCTGCGCCACATCCTTTACATTAAATGGCAAGACAAAGTCCCCAACACGGATGTCCTGTCTCAAACAAACATGTGTAGCGTCCCAGCCATGTTAATCCAAAGCCGCCTCCGCTGGCTTGGACACGTCAAGCGAATGCAACCTGGTCGCATACCAAAGGACGTGCTTTACAGCGAGCTGGCCACAAGGAAAAAGTCAGTTGGACGGGCTCGTCTGAGATACTTAGACATATGCAAAAGAGACATGAAGTCGGCCAACATCGACATCTCAAACTGGGAGCAGCTAGCAGAGGATCGATCCTCATGGCGGGGCATCGTGAAGGCAGTATCACAACATGCCGAGGAGCAAAACAGGGCGGAAGCAGCTGCAAAAAGAGCGAGGAGGAAGGCCAGTAAATACTGCTCCACTACATTCGTGTGTTGGAAATGTAAAAGAGACTGCAATTCTAGGATTGTTCTCACCAGCCACACCAAGAGCTGCAAGCAAAAAACATAATCTATCGTCTACCGCAGACGGAAAGATGCCATACATACATACATAATCCCACACACCTATTAGTGAAGCAATATCATCCTACACCTATTAGTAAAGCAATATAATCCCACACACCTTTTAGTGAAGCAAAATCATCCTACACAACTATTAAGAGAAGCAATATCATCCTACACCTAATAGTGAAGCAATATCATGCTACACCCCTTTTAGTGAAGCAATATAATCCCACACACCTTTTAGTGAAGCAAAATCATCCTACACACCTATTAGTGAAGCAATATAATCCCACGCACATATTAGTGAAGCAATATCATCCTACACACCTATTAGTGAGGCAATATCATCCTACACACCTATTAGTAGATCAATATAATCCCACAAACCTATTAGTGAAGCAATACCATCCTACACACCTATTAGTGAAGCAATATCATCCTACATACCTATTAGTGAAGCAATATCACCCTACACCTATTAGTGAAGCAATATAATCCCACACACCTTTTAGTGAAGCAATATTATCCCACACACCTATTAGTGAAGCAATATAATCCCACGCACCTTTTAGTGAAGCAAAATCATCCTACACACGTATTAAGTTAAGCAATATCATCCAACACCTATTAGTGAAGCAATATCATCCAACACCTATTAGGGAAGCAATATAATACCACACATTTTTAGTGAAGAAAAATCATCCTACACACCTATTAGTGAAGCAATATCAACCTACACCTATTAGTGAAGCAATATAATCCCACACACCTATTAGTGAAGCAATATCATCCTACAACCTAGTAGTGAAGCAATATAATCTCACACACCTATTAGTAAAGCAATTTCATCCTACACGTATTAGTAGATCAATATAATCCCATAAACCTATTAGTGAAGCAATATCATCCTAAACACCTATTAATGAAGCAATATCATCCTACGCACCTATTATTGAAGCAATATCATCCCACACACCTATAAGTGGAGCAATATAATCCCACACACCTATTAGTGAAGCAATATCATCCTACACACCTATTAGTGAAGCAATATAATCCCACACACCTTTAAGTGAAGCAATATAATCCCAAACACCTATTAGTGAAGCAATATAATCCCACACACCTATTAGTGAAGCAATATCATTCCACACACCTATTAGTTGAGCAATATCATCCACAAACATATTAGTGCAAAATTATTATCACACGCCTGTCGGTGAAGAATTATTATAATACCCCTGTTAGTGCAGATTTATCATTGAAACACCTGTTTGTACAGGCTTATCATTCACACAGCTATCGGTCTAGATCAATCTACCCAAGGTCTGGCTAATGTATGACTGTAACCTGACTACAGGTAGATCTTGGGAACATATACATTTTGGCCATTTTAGCGAGCCCCTGGCTGCGTTTGTTCTAGTGCTGAATTAGAACATTCTCGATTCTTTCTTTATTTTCCAACTCTTGTTTGTTTCACCTAATTATCTTAACTTCTCTCGTTTATCTATCTACAGCGCTTTATAGCAGCGGTTCTCAGCGGGGTACGCGGCGGACCGCTTGGGTGTATGCACATATTATTTGTATCATAGTGGAAAACTGAAAAGAAAAGTTTTTTAAACCAAATAAGAGAAGACAAATTTCATTATATAGCGAATATTAACAACTAAGTGTCTATCAGGCATGTGTGATTAGTACGCTCCTATATGGCAGTGAAGTGTGGACCAAATACACCAGCACGTGGTGAAACTCAACAGCTTCCATTAAAGATGCCTGTGTCGCATTTCACGCATTTGATGGCAGGATAAGATGCCTAACGCAGAGATCTTGCTACCTGCAAAAATGTGTAGCACGTCCTCCACTGTTAGTAAGAGGCGCCTCCGCTGGTTATGTCATGTCAAAATAATGGTGGAAGGCCGTATTCCGAAGGATCTGCTTTATGGAGAGTTGACAGAAGGGACACGACTATTTGGACGGCCACGGCTGTGATTTAAGGTCGTTTTGAAAAGGAGCATGAGAAAGGACAACATAGAAATCAACGAATGGGAGATCATCGCTGAGCAGCATTCCAGCTGGCCAAAAATAGAATATGAAGTTAAAAGGCAGAAGATGCGCGAAACAAAGCCACTGCAACAAAAAGAGCATCGCGGAAGGCCAAAGCTAACCAGAAGTCAAAGGTTCTCCTGCGAGAAATGCAACCAAGTCTGCCATGCCAGGATCCGCCTATTGAGCCATTTGATGAAGTGTACATAAATTATCCATCGGCCTTTCCATTTGATGAAGTGTACATAGCTTCCCTATCGGCCTAGTGCGCCATTTGATGAAGTGTACATATCTTCTCCATCGGCCTAGTGAGCCATTTGATGAATTGTGCATAGCTGCTCCATCGTCTCGCAAATACAGAATGATGCCATATCTATTAACCACAAATTTTACCCACATTTGGGAACTCATTTGGGAAAGAAAATTTTGAAAACTAAGTAATGTTGATGATTCTTTCATTTTTTTGTTCCGTATTACGACCAAATAATAAATTTCAATTTTTATTTTTGAGATTAGTTTTAGCTACTCTATTGGAACCCTCTTGTAAAATACAAAATACCTAAATATTTTGTACCTCAAATAAGATTGAATTGGACTGCATGGCATGGTGGTAAAAATTATCGAAATTCAAACGATAAGTCTTTAGAAATATGATTTTTTAAATGAAAATGTTACTTCACTTTAAATTTAAAAAAAAAAAAATTTAATCCAATACAGAGATCTTTTCAAAATATCAACGAGCTTGAACATTTTTATCTTACTGTTATAGAGAGCTTGTTTACATCATATTTTCTCGTGCGTGCCCTCTGATTGACCCCGCATGAGACGCTGTGTTCACAAAGGGGCGTGGCTTAGGCCTTTGAAGTATCCTTGTATACACCGCCAGCCACTAAAAATAATTAATCTGTTCCAAATAGTATTTGGTAGAATGATTGGGATTTTTCTCGAAATGTCTCGAAGGCAGGGCTTGGGCGTCGGTAGACCCACCTATATAAGGGATTGACAGGCACGGACGAGGGACG
>CAXITT010000109.1:733955-831192 GCA_964033795.1 Lymnaea stagnalis | reverse complement strand
CAGCCTTGACCGGAAGGGCATCTGAAGTCTTTGTGTCCCTGAATGCGGAACAGCGCGGGGACTATAACCTAGTAAAATCATTAATACTTAAGGCTTATGAATGTGTCCCCGAAGCATACCGTAAAAAAATTTAGGGAACTGTGGAAACGTGATGGCCAGACTCATGTTGAGTTCCTCCGGGAAAAGGAACGGCTCCTGGACAAGTGGCTGCACGCAACCAACACCGAGACAGACTTCAAGAAATTCAAGAACCTCATTCTGATGGAGGAGTTTAAGAACTGTGTTCGTTCTGAGGTGCGAATACATATTGCAGACCGTGGCGAAGGTGACGCACATACGGCAGCAGTGTTAGCCGACGACTTCACCATCACTCGTCAACTTTCCAAGAATCCATTTGACACAAGAAAAGACATGTACAATAAGACAACAACATCAACTTACAGTAAACCTCCACAAAAACCATTCAAGCCCGGTACGAAAGAAATGTGTGCAAAAGACACATGTGCCTACTGTAAAAAAGAAGGACATACGAGGGATGATTGCTGGAAACTCAAGAAGAAAACTGAGAAGACCACACATCCTGGTACACAACACAAAGTCTCCGCTTGTACGTCTCGTCATACATCTGGAAACACATTTTCAAAATTCAAGAGTTTTTGCTCTCCAGATGTCCATACAAACTTCAAAGAGGTTTGTCACGACTCATCAAAGAGTTCCATTATGAACAATAAGGCTAGTTTTACTGACTCCAGCCAAGTTCCTGCTTCGACTGCGAGTTTTATGAGCTTGTCGCCAAGATCCTTTTGCTCCAAGAAGAGGTCTACCTCCAGAGGGCGTTTTACTGAGGACTTGTGTGCAAGTTTTGACGACTCTACCCAGAGTTTTACTTCCTCTACCCTAGCCGAATGTTCTCAAGACTCCAACAAGAGTTTACCTACCAAGGTCCAAAATTCTACATCAGAAAATACTGATGTCATACAAGACTTCATGCCTTTCATATCGGAAGGATTCGTATCACTGCCAGGTGATTTTTCCAGTCTACAACCAATCAAAATCTTACGAGATACAGGTGCTTCACAGTCCTTGCTACTTGAGGGTATACTTCCCTTATCTGAATCTACTGCTACTGGGAGCAACATCCTGTTACGAGGTGTAGAGCTGGGATGCATAGATGTACCTTTACATCTCATCAACCTAAAATCAGACTTAGTCTCCGGACCTGTGGTTGTGGGTGTCCGACCAACATTACCATTGGACGGCATCTCGTTGCTGCTAGGCAATGACTTAGCTGGTGGGAAGGTGATAGCCGAGCCCATCGTTACTCATGAACCTTGTTTAAATGAAAATCAGGAAGAAGATCAAGAATTGTATCCAGCATGTGCTGTGACAAGGGCCATGAGTTCCAAGATCTCCACAAAAGAGATTTCACAAAAAAGCAATAAAATTCTTCCTGAAATTGACCTGGGAAAAACATTTTTTGCAAGTCTTAATGAAGAGGCTAGTAATTACAAGACTCCAACTCGAATGCAACTTATTGAAGAACAGAAGAGTGATCCAGAAATAGTCAAACTTCGAGAGAACGCTTTGACCCAAGAAGAAGCTGAACAATTCCCTATATGTTATTACCTTCAAGATGACATACTTTTGAGAAAATGGCGACCTCCAGACGCAAATGCTGACGAAGAATGGAGGATAGTTCATCAAATAGTAGTTCCTACCCCATTCCGGAACGAAGTCCTGAACTTAGCCCATGACTCACCACTTTCAGGTCATTTGGGAGTAAAGAAGACATATCACAAAATCACGTCGCACTTCTTTTGGCCCAAAATCAAGAAAGATGTGGTTGAATACTGCAGATCATGTCATACTTGTCAGGTTGTAGGGAAACCAAATCAGAAGATACCAGCAGCTCCTCTTCAACCCATTCCAGCATTCGAAGAACCTTTCAGTCGCGTTATTATAGACTGCGTTGGACCTCTGCCAAAGACAAAATCAGGTCACCAATACTTGCTGACAATCATGTGTGCGTCAACAAGGTTCCCAGAAGCTATTCCTCTTCGCAATATCAAGACTCCGAACATCGTCAAAGCCTTGACGAAGTTTTTTACATTGTTTGGTCTTCCGAAGTCTGTACAGTCTGACCAAGGAACCAACTTCAAGGCTGGAATATTCAAACAAGTGATGAACCAGTTGGGCATAGAACACTGCTTGTCGAGTGCATATCATCCTGAGTCACAGGGAGCACTTGAGCGATTCCATCAGACGTTGAAGAACATGATGAGAACCTACTGCCTAGAACAAGAGAAAGACTGGGATGAAGGCATCAACATGCTACTGTTCGCCGCAAGAGAAGCAGTTCAAGAATCACTTGGATTCAGCCCCTTCGAACTGGTGTTTGGCCACACGGTTCGCGGTCCCCTTAAACTTTTAAAAGACACGTGGATGTCATCGACACCCACGGAAGGACTTCTTGACTATGTCCAAAAATTTAAAACTAAACTTTTTAATGCCGTTAATTTGGCTAAAACACATTTAAAAGATTCACAATCTAAAATGAAAGTTTGGTATGACAAAAAGTCAAAATTCAGACAGTTTGCTTCAGGGGACAAAGTGCTTGTGCTTTTGCCGATACCAAGGCAAGCACTACAAGCTAGATATTTTGGTCGTTATGTAGTTGAGACCAAACTTAATGATTTAAATTACATTTTGTTAAAACCAGATCGTAGAAGAAAGAAACAGTTATGTCACATTAACATGTTAAAAGAATATTTTGATAGAAAATGTGATGATCATTGTCCATCCTCAGAAACAAATGTTAACACAATCTCAACTGTAACTTCAGTACTTAAAGAAAATGCTACTGAAACCTTTGAAAGTGTCCCAGAAAAAGTTGGTAATTATAAACTTAAAAATTCAGAAGTATTGGCCAACTTAGATAAGAAACTAGGACATTTGTCATTGTCAGAGAAGGATGTTGTTAAGTCTGTTATTGCAGATTTTGTTTTACTCTTCCCTGATGTACCTAATAAAACCAACATTGCTGTACATGATGTTGACATTGGCAATGCAGTTCCGGTCAAGCAACACCCCTATAGGGTCAATCCGGAAAAACTTGAAATAATCCGGTCTGAAATAAAATACATGCTTGAAAATGATATAATTGAACCAAGCTCTAGTAACTGGAGTTCACCATGTATTTTAGTCCCAAAGCCTGACAAAAGTTACAGGTTTTGTACTGACTTCAGGAAAGTGAATGCATTCACAAAGACTGATTCCTTTCCGATTCCAAGGATAGACGATCTTATAGATCGAATAGGTGATGCCAAATATGTAACCAAGATAGACTTACTATCAGGTTATTGGCAGGTTCCTCTATCTGACAGAGCAAAAGAAATATCTCCTTTTTGTACTCCAGATGGTTTATATCAATATAAAGTAATGCCGTTTGGAATGAAAAATGCCCCGGCTACATTCCAACGTCTTGTAAATAACATTATTGCTGACCAGGAAAATTGCAGCGCCTATATTGATGATGTAATTATTTACAGTCAAGATTTTTCAACTCATGTAAACCAATTAAGATCTCTGTTTAAAAATTTTTTGCAGGTAAATGTAACTGTAAATTTAAATAAATGTGAATTTTGTCATGCAACTGTGGAATATTTAGGTCACATAGTGGGTCAAGGTCATGTAAAGCCTGTTCAAGCTAAGATAGATGATATTGTATCACTTCCACCACCCACTACTAGAAAACAGTTAATGAGATTTTTGGGAATGGCAGGTTATTATAGAAAATTTTGCAAAAATTTCTCAGTTATTGCTTCTCCTTTAAGTAATATGTTAAAGAAAAATGCAAAATTTCATTGGTCAGATGCTTGTCAGGAAGCATTCGAAAACATTAAAAATATACTTGCTAATGCTCCTGTTCTCATTGCACCAGACTTTAACAAACAGTTTAAATTAGCTGTAGATGCCAGTGATGTTGGCATTGGTGCAGTTCTTTTTCAAGAAGATGACCACAATGTAGATCATCCTGTCTCTTATTTCTCAAAGAAATTCAACTCACATCAGAAAAACTATTCCACTGTAGAAAAGGAATGTTTAGGTTTAATTCTTGCTCTCCAACAATTTGATTTTTATGTCAGTTGTTCTTTACATTCAGTACTTGTTTTTACTGATCACAATCCTTTAACATTTTTGAATAAGATGGTCTCCAAAAATCAAAGATTGTTAAGATGGAGCCTATTTTTACAAGAATATAATTTAGACATCAAACACATCAAAGGCAAAGATAATGTCATTGCAGATACTTTGTCCAGAAATTAATTTTCACTTATGTTATTGTTTATAAGCTGTTAAGAAGCTTTTTGTCTAATATTTTGAGAGTAAGAAATGTACTTTCTTCAATTTTAATGGAAAAAGAATTCCATTTTTGAACAATGAAATTTTTTTCTTTTAAGAGGGGAGGTGTTATAGAGAGCTTGTTTACATCATTTTTTCTCGTGCGTGCCCTCTGATTGACCCCGCATGAGACGCTGTGTTCACAAAGGGGTGTGGCTTAGGCCTTTGAAGTAACTTGTTGACGCCGCCAACGAATAAAAATAATTAATCTGTTCCAAATAGTATTTGGTAGAATGATTGGGATTTTTCTCGAAATGTCTCGAAGGCAGGGCTTGGGCGTCGGTAGACCCACCTATATAAGGGATTGACAGGCACGGACGAGGGACGGAGATTTTCATATAGATTCTCTTAACATTACGAGGCGTGTTTTATTTCTTTGTGTGTTTGTGTGCTCCTACTTATATGTGTTTATTTCGCATTATTTATTGGCATCATTATTTCTAATTGTATTAACTGTGTACCGGTACGACATCTGCCATACTGTAAGTTGAAGATTGTAATTTTATTTTATTTTATTTTGTAATTATCTTAAGACATAATAAATCTTAATTAATTGTAACTAGAAACTGTTTTGGGTCGTATCTTTAATATTGTTGATTCTATGGTATCGTCCTTTGTTAGCCACTGTTTACAACGAGCCAATTAAAAATTAATATTAAAATAGGAGATTAATTTCTCCCAATACAAGTCAGTGCGTAACACTTACCATTACATCAATACCTGGTACAGCAGTCTGACATGGACAGATAATATCATTGTTTGTACAATAACTGGTCAAACAGTCTGAAGTGGACAGATAATATCATTGTTTGAACAATAGCTGGTACAACAGTCTGACATGGACAGATAATATCATTGTTTGTACAATACCTGGGACGACCGTATGACATGGTCTATTTACCGAATTACAACGATATCTGGTACAACACTCGGACATGGACAAATAGTATCAATTTTTTTTTTTTGTATTTTGGTTTAACGAGTTACGCATAACTGCGTAAATGTGTGAGAAATGTAAATATTTTAACATTTTAAAGCCTATCTCTCATTCCTGGCGTACATTATAGGCAACATTTGTTTCAGCAATCTTAAAATGAGGTACGACCAGTTACTCAGGCTCTGGGTCCGAAATAATATTATGAATGATTGACTAACTCAGCAAGTAATGACGGTCTTATGAAATTAATACTTTTGGCCAGATTATCGGCTCCTTAGACACTCTCGATATCAGTAGATATTTCATACTGGAGCTCATGCAGGTCGAAGGAGATTAGGGAAGGCCTGGGTTTTGTATGTCTAAATATCTCTCCACTGTTAAAAAAAAAGGATATGTTTATTCCAAACCCAAACTCCTCATTATTTTTTATTTGAATCAGTAATGAATAATATGTGCTTCCAGGGCGGTAAGGCTTATTTGTTCCGATACGCTATCCCCAACCCCACCCCCCACACCCCTGTTGCCAGAGACAAATGAAGCCCTACCTGGTTTCTTGTTCTATGATTAAAGATCTCATAGAAATTGTTATAGAGAACAACTGTGCCCCCCAAAAAAGTGACTAACTGCATTACTTTGATTTCAAAGCCCGACACCTGGGTAACACTGATTCACCTATCTGGAAATGTGCAGGTGAGTTCAAAAGATAAAATCAGGTGCATGCACTTTAATGCGTCAGTTTCCATCGCAGACATGTTTATTAATAGCTCACAGGAAAAAGTGCTAAAGTTGTAAGGTAAAGGAGCGGATCTTAAAATGCGGCTCCCATTTTATTTCTCTGGCGGGCGCATCCTTAAATCTGGGTATCTTCTAATATCTCTAATGGAAATTAACCAGCTAAACGGCAACTAAGATTCAACTTTAACACCTAGAAAAAGTGTATGCGGGGGTAGCTGGCTGGAGGAGACGGGGTCCCGGGAACTGGACCCCTGCTGACGACGTGATACTTTTTTTTTTTTAAAGGACCCAACTCCGATTAGTTTTTATAAAGCAGTAAATCACAGCAGCATATAGTGCTCAAAGGAGGGTTTAAGGCTGGACCCCACTCTCCTTCAAAAATATCACCTACGCCCATGCAAGTGAATGGATAATGGATCCAATTAAGTTTAGAATCATGAAACCAAAACAAAAAGTGTTTGTTTCATCAAGTATATGATGTGTAATTTAATGTAAAATATTGATCAAATATCGCTTTTTAGAAAACTCGAAATTCCCCTGCCATACTTTTTATTGATTTGACATTTGTAGACTATAAACAGATTGGAAAGGATTTCCCCCACAGACCACACAACTCGACTCTTGCAGCCCAGAATGACTTGGGGGATCAGTCTGCTTGGCGCCTGGGGTTCTTGAGGTATGATTGTTTTGATAACAAGAGATTGTGATTTTTTTTTTTAATGAAAGGTCTATAAATTAGATATGCTGACGCACTACGCATTAGGCAAGGTTGTTTTTGTTGTTAGAGATACTCTCTGTGTGAGTGCTTCCATTATTATGTGTGCAACCTGTCATGATCATGTGTGCAACCTGTCATGATCATGTGTGCAACCTGTCATAGCGGAATGGCTCACGACCTCAGTTGATGGCGTTAAAAGTGCTGGAGAAATTTGAGATGACAGGAATGGGGATGGGACTCTTAAATTATTTGTTTAATAAGTTATTAAGCAAATACCATGTGAAATAAAAAAAATATGTTAGAAAACTATTAAAACGGTTGCAGACGTGACTCCGACAAATTACTTGTACGAAGCTTGCCGGGGGGGGGGAGGGTGGTAGATGAAGACTCAGACCACATCTTTGCAAAAATGAAACAAAGAATTTGTTGCATCCACAATCAACAAAATGCAGTACCAATGCCAGAAGTTAAGCAAAGACACAACTATTACTGAGGTGTATCAGAAGAATATTCAAACTCAACTAGAATTATCCAAAAGGGAAACGTCCAAAAACATCGATGTAAATGTGAAAATGTGGGGGGGGGGATGTCAGGGGGGGACAGATGTCCCCGGGCGCCAGCTAGTTAGGGGCGCCAAAAATGTGCTTTGATATCATTTTATTGAGGAAAATAATGGATTTGAGGGTTTAAAAAAGAAAGTGGGGCGCTTTAAAATGGATCTTGTCCCCGGGCGCGAATCTTGTCCCCGGGCGCCAAACACCCTCGCTACGCCTCTGCGCAAATTCATTGAAGTGTAACAGGGGAAACAATAGTATTTAACGAGACAGGGAAACGAACAGGATGACATGGTCGTGATGTCTGTATCGATTCTACGCTAAATTATTCCCTCGAAATTTAGAAGAGAAAAGATGAATAAAAGTTTAAAAGTATGCTGTCGATACTTGAAATACTAGTCTGTTCAGATGAGAATCTTATTAAATATTAGTCTCCAAACTTGAATAAAAAGATTCGACAGATAAGATCAAGGAAGACTATATTGATATGGTCTCATCATGGGCCACGCACAGCATGGCTTTGTCAGAGATCTTTTGTTGGATAAATTTAGATAAGAACTACACATGCTCACAAATGTCTTAATGTTACCAAAAAAAAAACTAAGTTAGCGACCAAAAACACATTTTCAGTGAGTATAATATGATAGGTAAACAATAAATTGCTACAATGGCTCTAATGCAAAACTGGCAAATGAAGGCAAAGCTCACAACCATGCCTGGATGAAATAGGAAAATAAAAATAATGTACATTTTTATTAGATGTAAATTGAAAACGAATTTTTCATTTTCGTTGGAATTAATTTGTCTTACCGCTCGTCAAGTTGCTAAACATACCACTACTTTAAACTTAATTAATGTAACAAAATATGCCACTACTTTGACCTATATTAATGTAACTAACTATGTCACTACCTTGACCTGAATTAACTAAACTAAATATGTCACTACTTTGACCTGAATTAATGTAACTAAATATGTCACTAATTTCACCTAAATTAATGTAACTAAATATGTCACTAACTTCACCTAAATTATTGTAACTAAATATGTCACTAATTTCACCTAAATTAATGTAACTAAATTTGTCACTAATTTCACCTAAATTAATGTAACTAAATATGTCACTAATTTCACCTAAATTAATGTAACTAAATAGGCCTATGTCACTGCCTTGACCTAAATTGATGTTACTAAAATGTCACCACTTTGACCTCAATTAATGTAACTAGCACATGAAAATAATAAAGATGATCCATTGTTGCCGTGTCAGAGTTGAACTTGAAGGCTAACAATGGTAAATGTATCAAAACCAGCCTTTAGTCTTTTAACGGTCTAGGCATCCAATAGAAATCCTGGATCACACACTTGACCTGCAAATGATACATTCATTGTAACTATTACGGAATCGTACTGGGAAACATTTCCCATGTACACACACACCACAAACTCGTTCAATTAAACTCTGTTGGAACCGTTCATTATTCATTATTCCAGTCATCGGGTAGCAGGACGAAAGGGGGTAACTATTGGTGCAAGGAGACGGTAATAGAAACATTCATACTGAGTTCTCTACCTTTCCGATCGAGTTTGAATGTGATTCAAAAATACAGCCGGCAGATCAAAGAAGGGGCGGAGAGAACGTGGACAGACTTAATAGTAAACGTGGATAGAGTTTATTGAGAACATGGACATAGTTTATTGAGAACGTGGACAGTGTTTATTGACAACGTGGACAGAGTTTATTGACAACGTGAACAGAGTTTATTGAGAACATGGACAGAGTTTATTGAGAACATGGAGAGAGTTTATTGAGAACATAGACAGAGTTTATTGACAACGTGGACAGAGTTTATTGACAACGTGAACAGAGTTTATTGAGAACATGGACATAGTTTATTGAGAACATGGAGAGAGTTTATTGAGAACATAGACGGAGTTTATTGACAACGTGGACAGAGTTTATTGACAACGTGGACAGAGTTTATTGAGAACGTGAACAAAGTTTGTTAAGAACGTGGACACGGGTTATTGAGAATATTGACCGACATTGTTTCTTTTAACGCTTGAGTATGTCCATGGTTCTGACATATACATGCTATATGTATCCACTGGTCTTTCGGTTAGGACATTTAGATACACCAAATTCTTTTTCATTGTTGCATTTTTAATATTAAATTCATTTGTCTGATCATTTTTATAGTGTTCAATATTATTTTATCTTAATAAATATGACTTTACATATTTTGCTTCCCTTTGACAAAGTGATCTGAAAAAGTTTTATGTGTCGAGAAAATAAACATAAGAAACCAATCAATTAGATGAAATTTAAATGGAAGGCTAAACCACTCCTCATTAGGATTAGATAGCCTGAAGCACTCCTCATTTTGATCAGATAACGTAAAGCACCCATCTTATTGATCAGATACCCTAAAGCACCCTTCATATTATTCAGATAACGTAAAGCACCCATCCTATTGATTAGATACCCTAAAGCACCCATCCTATTGATTAGATACCCTAAAGTACCCATCATGCTGATCAGATACCCTAAGGTACCCATCATGCTGACCAGGTGGCATACAGTACCCCTAAATGTTCATAGAGATATTTTATGTTACCACTCACATTGATCAGATACCTTATAGCTTCTCTTATGTTGAAAAGGATGAAATAAACATGTGAAGTCTACATGGAGGGGGGAGGGGGGCATCTTTAGACAAGAGATTGTAACAACGACGAATGAGTTGTCTTCTGCGCTTAAGTATTGGAAAATACTTTAAGATCATTCAAGTATGTCTTAAACATGTTATACAGGTAGACGATTATTATCTCTTCTTCCGAGCAGTGGCGTAGAATGTCATAACGCCACCCGGATGTGGGCCACGATTTTACTCGCCCACCTATAAGAAAAAGAAAACCCCAAACGTTTAGCCAAAATGTTACCCCTCAATATTAAGAAAAAAATTGCTATCCGAGACGAACTGCGCCATCGCAAAGCCTTTCCTACGCCAGTGCATCTGAGTACTTTTATAAGAAAAATAGAAAAGAATCACTTTAATTTACAAGAATAGAAGCAGATTTTTTTTAGTAATTTCAACTCACGTATTACAATATCGTTTCGTTGAATTCTAGTGAACTAAATGCATTTAAACAAAGTATTCTCAGATATAATTGTTTTTCAACAAATGTCCTGGAAACGAATTTTAGAGAAAGCGAACTCGCAGCAATGTTTATATTTAGCTAGCGTAACCGTACAGGTTACGTTTATATCAGTGTTAATAAAGAGGTAATTAAGTGTATCTTCTATCAAAACATTGTTCTGAGCCGAAATCTAGAGATTAATTACTGTAAACAACTTTATGTTATCAATTACGCGGGTGAGAAAAGACGAGCGAGAAACCATTTACATGCATACTTAAACAAAGCTGGCAACAAAAAGGAGAAAAATAACATACATTTTAGCGCGGTACTGGCTTTCAATCCAACTTGACTGCTTGTCAGTTTCTTTTTTAAAAAAAAAAGGAATGTTATTTTAGTCCAAACGGGCAACACAGTGATGATGAGACAACTGGCTGTGTCATCTTATAGGGCGAGTCCCTCGTTATTGACGTAGTGCCCAGCTGAGCCTGACTGCGTTAACTATAGGAGATGGTGAGCTATGGTCTCGGCTTACCCAACAGACAACAAGAAATACTATATATAGTTCCAGTGTCTGGTCACATTCTTGGTCTCAAACCGTTGGGTCGCCAGGACATCACGATAGTTCGTAGACCCCAAAGCAGTACACAAACTGAGCTGGGTGTGACGCGTAGAAAGACGAAATGAATCATTCTTTTATTGCGGTTTCTCCAAACGTGGATTGTTCTTAGAGTTAAGGAGTTAGGCTGGGGTGAGGTGGGGGGGGGAGACTACCCCTCTTTACACTACAATGTAATCAGGTGTTTCACTGAATCCAAATTAGTGCTTAACACTTCTTACAAATTTAGCGGGCGAGAATTATAATAAAAAAAAATTTGTTTTTGAAAAAATTCGTCCATTCCACTGAGTTGTATACAGTCTAATGTGTTGTATGCACTCTACTGAGTTGTATGTACTCTACTGAGTTGTATGTACTCTACTGTTGTATGCACTCTTCTGTTGTATGCACTCTACTGTGACATGTATTCTACTGTAGTATGCACTCTACTGAGTTGTATGCACTCTAAAGATATGTATGCACTCTACTGTTGTATGCACACTACTGTTGTATGCACTCTACTGTTATAAGCACTCTACTGAGTTGTATGCACTCTACTGTGTTTTATGCATTCTGTGTTGCATGCACTCTTCGGTGTTATTGCACCCTACTGAGTTGTATGCATGTCACCGTGTTTTATGTACTCTAATGTATTGTAATCACTTCTTTGTCGTAAACTAATAAGAATTTGCTCCCTTACTGTGAACACAAAATGTCCAGACACTAGACTATTTAGAGAATATAACATTTTTGATATTTTTGTATATATTATGCCTTTCCTTTTAAATTCTCTATTTTATAATCTTGATAACAATTTTTTTTTTTTAATTTAAATTTTAAGCATTTAATTTTGACAGGTTAAATGGTCGTTGCTGTTGAAAGATTTTTAATAATAATGGTTATTGTGTAGCTAGCATTTATTACACATACATGTTAATTGGAATGCCTTCACTCTTTGTAACCGAAGGGCAGTCCGTATTGTATGTCATTCTATTTTTGGAAACTATTTACCCCCTTCGTTCCACTGTCACAGTCTGGCACAAATCCCAGAATACAACCCCCCCCCCCCAACCCCCTCCCCTTGAAACACTTTTTGTCAAGTACGTCAAACTTACCAATTATAAATTGTTTAAGAATTAACAATTAGTCAAAATTTCCTTTCAAAAGACACCCACTTCTACACTATGAAATGTATCAAAGGGAAGTCTTTACATAAAACAAAGAAAGTTTAACATCCATGCGATTTCAGGTTTTAACTGTATGCAAAAAAAAAAAATATAACATGTATGACGCCACACAATATCTTTACCCCCCTTCTCAAAATTTGACACTTTCTAGATCCGCCCCCCTCCACACCCCCCCCCCCCCCCCCAATCCAGAGCGTGACAAATATAAAATTAGCCTGACCGAGTTGTTAACAAACAGAGTTTTTGTTGTTTTTTTTGTTGTTGTTTTTTTGTTGTTGTTATTTTGTCTCCGTTGTGCTTCTTACTTTCAGAAAAACTGGACTTAACGAATGGACTAATCGTAATCTCTGTTACATCCCACCAGGGTCACTGTTCACTATTTTTTTTTTTCTTTGTTCACGTTTCTAAAGTCGGTAACGGATTGTCTCAAAAAGGCCACACAAAAATCCCTCTGTAGACAATGCATTGTCTCTGTGAGAACTGTTCGTTTGCAGGAGTCCTTGAAAACATTCGGATACGATCAAGTTTCTGTTTTTTTTTGTGTTGTTGGTGTTGTATCTTTACATTTCACCGGTGCTTTCGAGTCAGGACATAATCAGATTTGAGGAGTGAATGGCCAGAATCCACCTTTAAAATACGTCTCGTGGTATAAATATAGAACTGAAAAACTTTAATGAAAATGTGTTATTCTAATTTTTTTTTAAACTATGTTTGTAAATAAAGGGTAGGGAAGCATTGGATTGGGGATCAGGGGCGTAGCTAGGGATTTTGGGGCCCAGGGGACTTGGCCTCTTTGAGGGCCCCTGCATTTTGACATTCGACATTATTTAATGTAAAAAAATATATTTCGGACACTCCTTTTAGGGGCCCCCTTCAAGCAGGGGGACATTCGAATTTGGACCCCCTCCCCTAGCTAAGCCACTGTTGGGGATCATAATACGTGATCTAACTTAGTTTTCGTGTATAAAATCAATGTAGTTTCATGCCATGTACAAAGAGACGAATAATCCAAGCTTTATTTGACGTCTTGCGTTTTTACCCTAAAAAAACCAAAGAAACGCAGTTGATATAATGGATTTAAAAAGACGAAGAAGACAAGAGTGTTTGATTTTTGTATGCTTTATTCAATCATGCATAAATGCAAGACTTTGTCTAAAACTACGGCTGTGCATAAAGTAAACAGTAATACACCAACGCTATTGCACCAGGTCTTAATAAGTAGTGTTTTAAGGGTTTTATTTATTTGATCAAATACTTTTGAAGACGGTGGTAGTTTGGGATAAGTTGCCGGTCTTGATATTCATTTGATTAGTTGCTAAATCTCATTTATTGTTTAAATAATTTAAAAGATGCCAGAGAACCAAACCCTCACCTCACCAACACCCACCCGGACACCAACACGTCAACACCACAACCAGGACTCCGTCACACCAACACCCACACCACACTAACACTCCAACCACAGTAACAGCCACACCACACCAACATCACATCAGCACCCATACCACAGTAACACAAACACCACAGTAAGACCCATACCAAAACAACACTCCGTCACACTAACACTCTAGCACACTGACACACACACGACACCGACAACCACGCCACACTAACACCCACACCACACTAACACCCACACCACACTAACACCCACACCACACTAGCACCCTCACGACTACAACGCCCACATCCCAGTAACACTCACATCCCACTAACACCCATATCACAGTATCACCCACATCCCGTAACACCCACACAGGGCCGCCTTAGGCAATTGCAACTTATGCGGCCGCAGTGGGCCCCGCACTTTCATAGGCCCCGCGATAATTTATTTTCTAATGCAAAATCTTAATTTTCACTTATTATCCTTATCCCTAACCGGACTGGGCCCCGCGCAATCCATTTCGCATAGGGCCCGCAACTGTTAGGGCCGGCCCTGCACCCGCATCCCAGTAATACCCACATCCCACTAACACCCATATCCCAGTATCACTCACACCACAGTATCACCCACATCACAGTAACATACTAGCAAACCACATTATCACTAATACCACAGTATCACACACACAGAGTAACACAGGACCACACTTACATTCCAACAATACTACTATACGTCTAAAATCGTCTTTTGCTGTACATATAAGACGCGTAAATCACTGATCAAGAAATGCCTTGCAGCAATACACAACTTATCAGATAAGTGCACTGGGATACGACTAACGTGACCATGGCACTGAAAATGAGCGTACGGTCATTGGTATTGAATATTAAAACTGTCGGAAATGGAAAGTAAGAATATAGGTAACGGTATTGAAATTGAGAGTATCGGAAATTGTATTGGATTTGAGAGCATCTGTAATGGTATTGGATTTGAGAGCATCTGTAGTGGTATTTATAGTGACGTTATCGGCAACGCCTGACTGAAGAGCGTGAACAAAAGTACAACACAATCGCTAGTTAATTGCAACACGCACGTCAAACAAAATATGAGATCGTTACACCAGAGACAAGCTTTTACTGGCCGACGAGAAGGACGATTTCTTCAACCAGTTTCTGATCTCCGTGTCGTGAGATTTCTTCTCCGAGGACGGACAGATGTACGGGGGTGGCTCAGCTTTACGCTCCACTTCCAGCCCCACCATTTCATCCACGTTTTCCGCTTTATCCACTATATTGGATTCAACGGATTGATGAGACTCCGGAACAAAATCTTCCCCTTTCTTCTGGACAACTTCAGGTCTATGGATGCTCACATTTCTTTTCGGCGCCTCGTGGTGGTTCTGCTTTTGATCATCTTCTCCGTTAACTGGCGACCGGATCTCTGGTGTCTCAGAAGCCACCCTGTCGTGCGGCGACGACCGCTTCGATTCCAGGTGGACGGAATTGCCAAGGGAACGTTTGCTTGGGTCCCGAAATTCCCGGAGTCCTGATTCGGTGGTTAGGGACCTGCGCAGGTGATTGGGAGCAGCTTGAGTGTCAGTGGTGACCGTGCTGGCCGGCTCCTGGCTGACGACATCAGAAAGAGAGCTTGGGGTTACCGTGGCGCTGTCCAGCCAACAGGTTGGGGGTGGAATGACGGATTCGACAGGCTCGGGGATTTGAAATACGCTCTGCGTTGTTGACTTGAGGTCTCTGATGAGGAAACAAAATGGACGAATTAAACAATCCTTAAAAACCAAGATTTTTTAAAAATAAATTCTTAATAAAAGGTAAAATAGAGCTATTGGAAGGCTTTAGTGAGGCTGAAAATTTGATAGGATGTGTTGTCTTTAGCAACAGATCGATATGCTAAGTTTCAACTTGATAGGTTGACTGAAGTGGGACTATTAGCCGTCTGAAGATTTCGCCACCCAGATGGCCACAAACAAAAGCGAAGTTAACAGAAACGATTTAAAAATGGAGTAACCAACAAGATGTGTTTGGTGGAGTTAAAGCAATGTCCCAAGATTCACTCAGTATGACAGGATTCACTCAGTGTGACAGGATTCACTCAGTGTCACAAGATTCACTACAGTGTCCCAATAGTCACTACAGTGTCACAAGATTCACTCAGTGTCACAAGATTCACTCAGTGTCACAAGATTCACTCAGTGTCACAAGATTCACTACAGTGTCACAAGATTCACTCACAGTCACAAGATTCACTAAAATGTCACAAGAGTCACTACAGTGTCACAAGATTCACCCAGTGTCACAAGATTCACTTCAGTGTCACAAGATTCACTACAGTGTCACAAGATTCATTACAGTGTCACAAGATTCACTCAGTGTTACAAGATTCAGTCAGTGTCACAAGAATCACTCAGTGTCACAAGACTCAATACAGTGCCACAAGATTCACTCAGTGTCACAAGATCCACTACGGTGTCACAAGAGTCACTACAGTGTCACAAGATTCACTCAGTGTCACAAGTGTCACTACAGTGTCACAAGATTCACTCAGTGTCACAAGATTCACTCAGTGTCACAAGATTCACTACAGTGTCACAAGTGTCACTACAGTTCACAAGATTCAATCAGTGTCACAGGAGTCACTACGGTGTCACAAGAACCACTCGGTGTCACAAGATTCACTACAGTGTCGCAAGATTCACCACATTGTCCCAAGAGTCACTGTAGCTTTCAGTTTAACATTCAATATATGTATGGTGTCCTGTCCGTACTGCCAGAGGTACAACTAAGTTTCCTTCTGACCAACGCGCAAAAGCGGACATTTAGGTCCACATCTAATATAATGTGCATCAAATATTGAGATACATTTCAATTCGTTGATGGGTTCAAGAGTAGAGTCACAGTAAAACTTATACAACAAAGCAATCAACTGCTGTCAATCTTTAAATCTCTACCTGAGAGTGTTAAAAAATGAAATAAGTAAATGTATATAATACATGAAACTTTTGAAAAGAAGACATCTCCTATGGATCGCTGCATGTTAGACTTGTATTCGATTATCAGAAGGCGGACCAATGTGTATTATCAAATCTGAATTAAGGTAACTGATGATTTTATCACTTTAAACGGGTTCCTGGAAGTGAAGACTACAGCAAAGGTGAACAAAATGATCGTCTCTACAATGAAATAGTTGTGGTCATTTATCCATTTTTCTTACCCAAAATTACATTGAAATAGTTGTCTTGTATACATTTTTGCTACCCAAATCTACACTGAAAAAGCTGTCGTAGTATGCCGATTTTTTCAACACAAATGTATTAATTTGATGACTTCAGTGGAAAAATTTTGACCGCAAAGAGACACCCCTTAAAGAACATTGGAGGTTACCGTAATCTAACATTCTATAAATTGCCAATGCATCAGTCTTAAAATAAAAAAAAATGAATATTGCATTAGTAATAGAACAGCTTGTTAAACATATAAATAAAGAAGACATGGGCACCTCGATGTGTTCATTCTGATAATATCCAAATATCTCCACTACTTAGTATTTTATAGTCACATTTACAATTACTTAGAATAACGATCCTTGTATGTATTCCCACTAATTAGTTTGACATTACTCCTCCACTTCCATGACTTACTATAACATTACACTAAAATGCAATTACTCAAATACCTATATAAATTACTATGACAGTGCCCCTCTACTTCCATGACATACAATGAAATTACTCCTATACTTTCATGAATTACTATGACATTACTCCTATACCTCCACGACTTACTCGGATTCTCCAGATTTCTCACTCTCTGAGAGGACCTCACTCTGCTCGATTTCAAGAACAGTCCCTTCCTTTGCCTTCTCTTCCTGCTCAACTTCCGGCTCGGAAACAACTTCAGGTTCCTGATACCGGGGGACAATGAAGAAATGCCCCATGTCGCTCAAATTCCAACTGTTGACGATTTCCTCATCCACAACCGTCGGCACGTCACACACCACCCTATAGCTGTGGTTGATCCTGTCGTAGTGCCTCTGGATTTCGGGGTAGGCCAGAGTGCTGCTCTTGGCATGGTTAAACTTCTTTCTGGTGGAACACTTCATCTCTAGCACGGGACGAACTGATTCAAGTGCTAATGATTTTTCTTTGACTGACTTCTCAGAATAAATCGTGACTTTTCTATGACATGCGGGCAAATGATGTTTAGGAATCAACACGGACTCGAACATAGTTCGTGCATCTTGGGTCTCCCTCGAAAATTCTTCTCCAGTCATCAACACGTCTTCACGTTTCTGCAATTCTTTTTTTCTCTGGTTGTGTAGCATTGCAACCGCGCTCTCACAATCCTGTTCCATTTTATAGTTGTCTAAGCATCGATTTTTCTATTGGTAAGTACGAAAATATTATAAAATAATACAATTATACAGAATTATTTTAAAATTTAATGTTGTATTTCTGACAACACAATCGAGCAATGGTTGAGCGTGTCTGTTTAGAATGGCTCCCTCCATTTACTTCATATTATATAACATTTTATTTAATATTACTGAATTTACTTGCTTTGCTTTATAAAATTTCAATTTTTAACTTCTTGTTGTAAATAGGAATATTTTTTTAATGAATACATTTCAATTCGTTAAAAAAAAATCGTGCCATTGTAGTTTACCTTAAATCTGAACCGTAGCAAATGGAACTTAGAAATATATACTCTCTACTGCTAATTTTAACAGTCATACCACAACGACAATGGAAAAAAATGTTTTCAAAAACAAATTGTATGCACAGTAATTTACTGCTGCCAAAGCTGGCTAAATCTATTATTCTTTTTACAGATGGTAGTCTGCTGCATGAATCAGAACTCGTCGAAAGATACCTGGACGGACAGTCAGTCTATAACGTGTTTGTTTGGAGCAGGTGGACGGAAGGCAAATAAGAATCCACGTGACTTGAAACGCATGTCCAAAAATAATGTCAACATACCAAGACAGTGACCATTTTACTCATGTCCAAAATAATGTCAACATACCAAGACAGTGGAAGTTTTACCCATGTCCAAAATAATGGCAACATACCAAGGCAGTGGCCGTTTTACCCATGTCCAAAATAATTACAATATACCAAGACAGTTGCCGTTTTACCCATGTTCAAAATAATAGAAACATACCAAGACACTGGTGGTTTTACCCATGTCCAAAATAATGTCAATATACCAAGGCAGTTGCCGTTTTACCCATGTCAAAATAATGTCAACATACCAAGGCAGTGGCCGTTGTGCTACTTCTTAAACTCTTCTTCTTAAAGCCGATTCCATGAGTCTCGACATTGTTAGGATCAGTTATCCATCTCTGATCCTTGCTCAGCAAATTTCTCCACAGAGGTCGTTTATCAAAAGAAAACGTTCTAGAGAAACATACAATGAAATGAATTAGAATATAATATTACTAATTTGCTTGTATCTTCATTCTGTGATTTCCACTAGTTCATAAAATGCAACAACATATTGTAGATGCCGAGTGAGCACTCGGGATGTACCAATTGTGTCTTGGTGGCTATTAGTTTATAATAGTATCCGGCCATACGTTAATTTTGCTGTCTAAGTGGAATATATCTAATTGCCGAACTTTGAAAAATGTTCCCGATTTTCTTTGTATCCCACAAAGCATACGGCATTTAAGCAGTTAAAATAATAAGATATCCACGTTCCGAAATCAGATACATAGAAATATTTAATGATATCAATGAATTAGTATGTCATACTTACTGACTCTTGCTGCGAGTCTCCATTTATAGGTTTAAACGTCAAACGAGATTTGTTAGTCCTGAAACCCTGTCAAATATTTTGGCTTAGATTGTTGAATCGAAGATTTGAATTCTTACACACACACACACACAAACACATACAGCTCAATGATTTTGTGAAACTAACACATGATTACATCTTTAAAATGAGTTGTAATAGTTCATCATCCTTTGGATTATTGCTGAAATCAGGTACTCCAGAATTTACTTTGATAACGAGATATGTTTCGATAATGCCAATATAAATCCGTCTACTTTTGGTTGCCAAACATGTTTTCCCTTGGATTAGCTGAACTCTGTGCTATGACTTATCGTGTTTTGGACATTCACTGGGACATATGTAAATGACCTGTGTTATTCGCACCGTATGACTCTGTTCTTGTGTGTTTGAAACCGCGAACGTTGGCGCTAACCAGCAATCAAAGGATTAGAGGAGGGAATCCCAAGCCGTTCTCGTCAACAGTTGGAGTTCTCAGACAGGCGAACTATATTTAGTATAATGCAATGGTCATGTTTAAAATATATTTTTTATAATAATGTAAGATAAATTATTTCAGGGGAAACTGCAAGATCAAGGTGCATGAGATCTGTGTTGAATGCAAGCATTGATTGATACTTTTAGTCTACTGAAATGTCTATACACATGATATGTCTGTTGAAGGCAAGCATAGATTTATTCTCTCAGTCTAATACAAATTATTTGTGCATTATACGTTTGTTGTATGCAAGCATGTAAATAACATGAACTATAGCTATTAAATATGTTTTAAATGGCATGGCTTATTACCGCTAATCACCTATATTTTGCTATTAAAATAATGTGCACAGCTATGGCTCTGCTAGTCCAATACATAGACATCTGAATAGCATACCTCTTTGCAAGTAAACTACTTATGCCAGCTTTTCAATCCTTGGATCACCCTTTCGATTTACGATCATTTTATCTAGGGGAAAGTGAAAGTGGTTTACACCGTCCCATTCATTTACTCTTGTAATCGGCAATGGTTCCCCTTGAGACCATTGAGCATATGCTAGGAACACAGACACATGAACTCATTGACGAATGGAACATGAAACAAAATTATGTCGTCGTTAAACTTAGATTATTAAAATATGGAACCACAAGCATAGCAAATGTTATTGTTGCCATGGGGGGTCAGAAATCGTGCAAGTTTTAGAGCCACTGCCTTAAAAAAAAAGCAAAAACTTTGATTCTAGACACTTTGGCTAACACACCACCAATGTATGTCAATCAGGAACTGTCATAACACTCTTCTATTATGTCGGTCGAATGTTCAATGCGTGGGGTTCCTGGGCCCGACGAGAGTTCAAACGATCTGTTATTGTAGCTAATGGTCAAAATAAGCGGGTGTTTGGTTAGGTTAGAGACTTGTGGAGTCGGGGAACTGACAGATAATAGGGATTGTTGTCTAACTGGTGATAGGAAACTGTTCAAGTCCGATAGGCTCAAAAGCTGGATATGCCTACGGAGAATTGTTATGATAAATACTTTTTTTTCTACAAACAAATGTAGTTGTTAAAAGATTAAAATTTAATATATTTTTTTTCAATACTTAAGTCTATAAAAAGAAACATATACCCTGAAGTATGTTTCACGAGAGTAAAACTGTTTTGTAAATGATACAATTTTAAGTTAAAGTGGGTAATGTTTACAAAATTTAAATACCTATTATGCAAGAGATGTTACATCTTTTTTTTTTTTTTTTTCAAAGTTGAAATGGTAAATCATCGCAAATAAGATAAATCTAATTCCAATGAGATTTAATTATTATTTTAACCAAATATGCAGGCGTTTTCAAAATTTCTACAAACAAATGTAGTTGTTAAAAGATTAAAATTTAATATATTTTTTTTCAATACTTAAGTCTATAAAAAGAAACATATACCCTGAAGTATGTTTTACGAGAGTAAAACTGTTTTGTAAATGATACAATTTTAAGTTAAAGTGAGTAATGTTTACAAAATTTAAATACCTATTATGCAAGAGATGTTACATCTTTTTTTTTTTTTTTTTTTCAAAGTTGAAATGGTAAATCATCGCAAATAAGATCAATCTAATTCCAATGAGATTTAATTATTATTTTAACCAAATATGCAGGCGTTTTCAAAAATATTTATTACTACCCACGAAAAAGGAAACACTATTTGGCTTACCAAATATTTTATGTGGAGCTCAATCAAATTTAACACATGGTGCTGTTAAGGATGACAACTAAAATAAGACTTGTTGCTATTCACTGAGGTTCAAACACCTCCAGATAATTTTTAAATTCTTTTTATTTTTCAAATTAAAATACATAGTTTCCTGAATATTCAATTAATGTATGTCTGTTTCCTTCAGCACTGTCACAAAATTTTACTCAGATGAACACAACAAAGGTTTACTTCCGTTCAAAAGCGCAAATGTAAACCAAAATTTATTCAATAATGAAACAATTCCTAAGTACCAAAATTTAAGTCTTTCATATGCATATTTTATTTTTCATTTTATAATAATATTCTAATGTCCACCCGTTTTTACACCACATATTTATTTATCAACTATTTCAGAAAAAACAAAAGAAAATATTACGCAGCAATCGCACTTGCCATATTTGTTTTTAATTAATGTAATTTAGCACAGTTATGGGGAAATGTATTTTTATCTTTCCCTTGTACAACAGCTAAAACTGATCATTGGGGGTTGGGGTAGGGGCTTCGACTGAACATTTTATAGAATGTGATGTCATCGGCAACGAGTCTACCCGTATGAAAGTTTTGTAGAATTAATTTAGACACCCCCCCCCCCCAACTAATTATATTTAAAGGACCATTGTGTATGTTTAAAATACATTTTGGTGAACGTTTTTAACCAATTTTCAGATGAAACCAACTCAATTGAAAAGGACAGCTTCATTTTGGCTAAATCGCACATTCATTTCATCCACTATAACCACAAGGACGAAAACACAACGAGAAACAGCATCTGAACAACAAGGAAAAGTGGCAACACGGCATGTTTATTAAACTTAGACAATATCACAAATTTTAGTCCAATATATCAAGCGCCTTGTCCTGCAAACTGTTCACACATTAGCCAGCTCCACTAATAAGATTAACCAACTTGTAAATCGGCTGTTTAGATAAAGTCAAGATTTAGTAAAGACATTTAACACATAGTTTCAATAAAGGGTACGCATAAAAGTATAGTAAATACTTATGTTGAGAGTCTTTTTAACAAAATCTAATACAAACGGTAATTGGATTATGAAAGAAGGTTATATTTGGGGTGGATGGGTGAGACATTAGGTGGGGTTGAATGGGGATAATTGGTATGGGTGAATGAGCTTATTGTGTATGGATTCATGACGTCAAGGGCCAGCGCCGTCTTGCAGTCCATAAGTTTTAAAATCTGACTTAAGAGGCGTGAAAATTTGTCAAGCATGTCACACAGCTACAGCAATGTTTGTACAAGGCGAATCAACTTAGTCGTGCAGCATGGCTGGAAGCTAAAGAGAGCCTGTTCAAGACGAATTAACTGACGTATGCATCAAGGCACACAACTACAGAAATTCTGTACAAGACTAATTGACTTAATTGTTCATAACGGGTGAAAGCTAAATAAATTCT
Organism: Lymnaea stagnalis; assembly: GCA_964033795.1. NCBI lineage: Eukaryota > Metazoa > Mollusca > Gastropoda > Lymnaeidae > Lymnaea > Lymnaea stagnalis. Next base: position 808,098 of record CAXITT010000109.1, on the reverse strand, counting down.
TTACAAGACTAATTGACCTATATGTTCATAACGGCTGAAAGCTAAAGAAATTATGTACAAGACTAATTGACTTAATTGTGCATAACGGCTAAAAGCTAAAGAAATTATGTGCAAGACTAATTGACTTAATTGTGCATAGCGGCTAAAAGCTAAGGAAATTCTGTATAAGACTAATTAACTTATTTGTGCTTGCTTCGTGGCTGAAAACTATAGAAAACCTGTACAAGACTTCTTAAATTGTGCATTGTGTCATAAGGGTAAAGACAGTCTGTACAAGGCTAATTAACTTTCTTGTGCATCATGTCACAAAGCTACAGAAAGTCTTCACAAAACAAAACAAAAAATGCCTATCGCCAAGAAAGTCTGTACAAGACACAAAAGTCGTATGGTCATGAAAGTTTGTACAAGACACAAAAGTCGTAACGTCATGAAAGTCTGTACAAGACACAAAAGTCGTAACGTCATGAAAGTCTGTACAAGACACAAAAGTCGTATCGTCATGAAAGTCTGTAAAGACACAAAAGTCGTAACGTCATGAAAGTCTGAATAAGACACAAAAGTCGTATGGTCATGAAAGTCTATACAAGACACAAAAGTCGTAACGTCATGACAGTCTGTACAAGACACAAAAGTCGTAACGTCATGACAGGATGTGACGGACAGAAATATTGATAGTCCAAAGATGGCAAGGGGAGATAACGAGATAACACTGCAATTACCTTCGCATGTCATGAGATTGCCCCTGCTGACGTTGTGATAACCCACTGGGCAAGTCCGTCCCTGTACACACACGTAGCGTGGCTCGTTGCTATGGAGATTCAAGTGAAGAACCATTAGATCATGTACAGCTTATTTTTTTTTTCGCTTGATTCTTCAATTGTAGATTTTATTTAATTCTCCAAATCTTTCTGGTTTTTGTGTTTTTATTTATTTTTGTAACCTTCGTATCTCTAATATCTCTACCATTGTTTCGTATTTCACCCACTTAACTATCTCTCTCTAACATATCTCGCACTGTTTCTTAGCTTCTTTCACCCACTAATCTCTTTCTAATATATCTTTCACTGTTTCTTATTTCTCTAATTTCACACACGAATCTCTTGCTAATATCTCTTTAAAGTCACTCTTACAAATCTATGTCAACTATTTTTTAATCGCTCTAACTATGTAATATCACTTATCTCTCTATCTCTCTTATCTCTCTTTCTTCCTTTTTGTCTATTTATTTCTCTGTTACACACACTGACTCATGATCTCTCAATATTTCTCTTTCTATACATGATCAATTTCACCGCCCAATGAAAATAACTGCTTTTAAGGCTATAGCCATTTTAGAAGCTAACTGACTAGAAGCTAGCTGACTGGATGCAAAATGGCATGAAGCTGACTTGAAGCTAACTGACTAGACTCTAACTTACTGGAATCTAAGTGACTTGATTCTAACTGGCTGGAAGTTAACTGACTGCAGGTTATTTGACTGGATGCTGACTTTTTGGAAGCTGACTGACAGAAGCTAAATGGCTGGAAGTTAACTGGCTGGAGGCTAACTGGCTGGAGTTTAACTGGCTGGAATTTAACTGACTAAAAGCTAACTATATTGAAGCTTACTTACTGGAAAATTACTGAAAGCTAACTGACTGGTATTTATTTATTTACTTATTTAGGCATTTTTATATACCGCTTACCTTAAAGCTCTAAGCGCTTTACAATTATTAAAAACATGTAAACTAAGTAAAATGAAAATGAGACACTAGATAGTAACTACTATACTATAGAAACAATTAAAATGGCTATAAAACGAGGACACTTTGGCACGTTTGGCCTATACTACAGGATCAACCCGAGACAGAAAATGAGGCAGGGCAAGGAGGGTGCATCACAGGTCATAGGCGGACCTAAACAGATGGGTTTTAAGGGACTTTTTAAAAGTGGACGAGGTTTCACAATGACGGATATGGAAGGGGAGCTGGTTCCAGAACGTGGGCCCATGGAAGTAGAAGGAGCGTTCACCGATGGTCTTAGTTTTGGTATCTAACTGACTGGAAGCTGACTGAACGCTAACTTACTGAAGGAGAACTGAGTGGAAGCTAACTGACTAGACGCTGACTGTGGAAGTTAAATAACAAGAAGATAATTGACTAGTAGCTGACTGTCAAGAAGTTAACTGACTAAAAGCTTACTGACTAGCAACTGACTTGGAGCTAACTGACTAGAAGCTAATTGACTAGAAGCTAACTCACTTGTAGCTAATAGAATGAAAATTAATTGTCAAGAAGCTAACTGACTAGAAGCTAATTGACTAGCAACTGTCTGGAAGCTAACTGACCAGAAGCTAACTCACCTCACTGGAAGCTAACAGAATGGAAACTGACAAGAAGCTGACTGACTAGAGGCTAACTGACTAGAAGCTAACTGACTAGAAGCTAACTGACTAGAAGTTAGCTGATTAGAAGCAAACTGACTAGAAGCTAACTGACTAGAAGTAAACTGACTAGAAGTTAACTGACTAGAAGCTAACTGACTAGAAGCTGACTAGAAGCAAACTGACTAGAAGCAAACTGACTAGAAGCTAACTGACTAGAAGCTAACTGACTAAAAGCTAACTGACTAGAAGCTAACTGATTAGAAGCAAAATGACTAGAAGCTAACTGACTAGAAAGCAAACTGACTAGCAGCGAACATGAGATTCCAGTCAGAAGGTCAACAAAAGGTCGATATTTTCACTCTCCACAGACAGTAGTTGAAGCAGCCTTTGCCTATTACACGCTAAGGGCATCTATTTAAAAAAAAAGAGAAAAAAAGAACAGTCTCCCCTATTTCACTTCCAATCAACTCGACGCTGCCCTTAACTGGGGGGGTCGTTATAAAATCGAATAAAAGAGATCAATTATTCTCACGAGTTGATGGTTGTTTTGGGGTTAAATGTGAAGGAGACAAAAATGTAGAGAGTTTATTGTATTTTTAAATAAAATAAACTTTTATTTGTGAAATTAATAATAAGTTATCATTTCGAAGTAACGTTTTTAAATTATAAGAAGTACAACATAGGCGTGGTTGTGGAGGGTCAGAGGAAAGCCTGTTGGAGGGGAAGGGTATAGCAGCGTGGAGCTAATGGCAGAGTGAAGGGCGTAGCTGTCGCGGATGGTACAGCAGAGTGGAGAGTAGAGCATAGGAGTAGTTATGGCGGTGAAGAGTATAGAAGAGTAAAGGGTATGGAAGGGTGTAGAGAGGGAGAGAGATGGGGAAGAGTTAAATACAATTTATATAAATATATATATATATATATATAATTTATACATATATATATAATTTATATATATATTATATATATATATATATATAGAGAGAGAGAGAGAGAGCGATAGAGAGAGAGAAAAAATTTCAATTGAAAGAATTGTAAAAACAAGAGAAACGAATCGCTTCATTTCTGTAATTACTTTGCAGTTACCTACACAACAAGGTTATTTATATACTCGGCTACGGTCTCTAGAGGACATTTTTTTGGCAGTTTATGTTTACACTTTTGTTTCAAATGTAATTTTAAATCACATATTTGATAATAGATCTCTCTCTCTCTCTCTCTCTCTCTCTCTCTCTCTCTCTCTCTCTCTCTCTCTCTCTCTCTCTCTCTCTCTCTCTCTCCCATTTTTGTTCCACAGAAATTTCAATTCCTTTGTTTCTGTATTGAGTGATATATTTAATAGATCTCTCTCTCTCTCTCTCTCTCTCTCTCTCTCTCTCTCTCTCTCTCTCACTCTCTCTCTCTCTCTCTCTCTCTCTCCCAATTTTGTTCCACAGAAATTGCAATTCCGTTGTTTCTGTATTGAGTGAAATATTGATTTAACATTTCAACCTCAGTTTCAAAATTAGATAATAACGTCAAATCTCTTCTTCTTTTTTACTTGAGGACCTGACACTTGAAATGAGAGTAAAAAGACGGGTAGAGAGGGAGGGAGGGAGTGAGAGAGAGAGAGGAGTTAGGGAGAGAGAGAGAGACTGCGAGAAAGAGAGCGGGGTACAAAATATAATCTAAAGAGAACATACATAAATAAATGTATTTGGTTTAACCAGTGGTAGGCAAACAGATGATTACAAGAGAGCAAACAATCCGCAGCAGGACGATTACACTTTTTTGAGAACCTGTCAAGATCAATGTTTTTCGGAGTCAAAACCGATTTGTGGTCGACTGGGTGAGCCGCACTCAGGTCCTTAAAGAGCCGCATGTGGCTCGCGAAAAGCGATTTGCCGACCACTATCTTAGACCATGATTGGGAGATGTTGAGAGTTTGTAAAGAAGAAAATTGGGAAACTGATGTCCGATTCCGATATAATTGGATAACTTCGAAAACTTCTGGTAGACAATTGGCATAATAAAGTCATTATGGGAAATTTAATGAGGTGATGAACTGAACAGAGGTCTATGAGGCATTCATTGATATACTAATGGAAAGAAAGGAAAACATCAAATACAAAAAAATTAATTTGTGACGGGTTCATAGAATGTGATTGGCAGAAGGATAAATAGAGGCAGGAAAGAATGGGGAATGGATGGGGGAAGAATTACGAAAATCCAGTAAGGATATAAACGTAAAGAAAGTGTAGTGCTGATGAAAAGAAACAAAGTTATGGCAAGAAATACACATGATTTTCCTTCATTTCAAAATTTCACAAGTTAAAATACTACACAAGAGGATTTTTTGACATAGTTTTCTGTGGGGTAAAATGCCCATTTCATATTATCGATTTTCTCCAATTCATCTGCCACCACATTGCCAAACTGACCCAGCCCGCCCCAATTTCCCCACCAGCTACCCACAATAGACGTCCTGTTAAGTGAGGTTGGAGTCAGTTCTTAACAAGGCGTTGTTACCGACTCTAGGGTCAATTTAATGTCATCCTTGCTAGTCTTCAGATGCTTTGCAGGGAGTCCAAAAGTCCAAGGCGGGAGGTTTTTATAGTACATGTCGGAATTCTCGTAGTGTAAATAAATGTTTAGTTACGTTACATAATATAAAATACTAGAGCTCAACCAGTGCAGTAATTTTTAACACAAGGTCCCAGTTTTTTGTTGTTGTTTTTTCAATAGAAAATACCCGTAGGGTCCAAGTGTTACAAAAAAGAGAGTTAACTTCTCATTTTCTATAATACATGACGGCATTTAAACAATAGGCCTACAGATATTTCAACACCCTACCAGCCAGCCTTTAAACAATAGTCCTACAGACAGTCCTACACAATCCTACCCCCTACCTGCAGGCCTTTTAACAATAGTCCAACAGACAGTCCTACAGATATTCCTACAACATGCCAATGGCCCCTCGTTGATTAATATAATAGTCGCCTCCTCCTAAAGAAAAAAAATCAACATATTTTCCGAAGTTCAACCGTCACGTATGACGCTAGCTGCGTGACAGCCTTTTTTCTGTCAGTACTGTTTATATAAAACATGTGGTGCTTGGGGTGGGCGGCGGTTCCGAATAGGAAGCAGGACGCACCAGAAGCAAAAAATATATATAAGAGATGATATAAAAGTAGCATCTCACATGTCTATGGTTCCAGAAATGGTTAGCCCTTTATAGACGTAGTCGGACGTCTTGTTCTGGGGACTACGTCTGTAGTAACGGTTGACAGTGGGCAGGTAGCCATCTTCACAGAATATGCAACCCTGGCATCCCACTACGGCGTTTGCATAGACATCGTGCTGGCAGTGGTCTGGTGGGTTTGGGCACGGGACTGAAGACAAAATACAAGCGAAATAAAGTGTCCATCGGGGCTTGCAGATTTAGGGGTTCATTTGAAACATGTAACATTGAAAAGACGGGGCCTTGAAAAACATGGGGTCTTGATAGAGATGGGACCTTGAAAGAGATGGGTTTTTTTTTAATAAATGGGGTCTTGAAAGAGATGGGTTTTTAAATAGATGGGGTCTTGAAAGATGTTGGGCCTTGAAAGAAATGAGGTCTTGAAAGATGGGACCTTGAAAGAGATGGGTTTTAAAAGAAATGGGGTCTTGAAAGGTGTGGAGTCTTGAATAAAATGGGGTCTTGAAATAGATGGGACCTTGAAAGAGATGGGTTTTAAAAGAAATGGGGTCTTGAAAGAGGTTGGGTCTTGAAAGAAATGGGGTCTTGAAAGAGATGGGACCTTGAAAGAGATGGGTTTTAAAAGAAATGAGGTCTTGAAAGGGGTGGAGTCTTGAACGAAATAGGGTCTTGAAAGAGGTGGGGGTCTTGAAAACGATGGGACCTTGAAAAAGATGGGTTTTGAAAGAAATGAGGTCTTGAAATAGGGAGGGTCTTGAAAGAGGTGGGGTCTTAAAGAGAGAAGGTTTTCAAAGAGATGGTGTCTTGAAAGAAATGGGGTCTTGAAAAATGTGAGGCCTTGAAAGAGACGGGACCTTGATGAACTCTACAAAATCAATACCACAAACAACTCAAGTTATCTAGATGTCACATCATGCTACAAGCATGATGGCGCAAATAATACTGCCACGTTTTTACTTTACCAATGCGTATTTCATATGATTTGTTTTATTTTATTTTTTTTTTAAAATAAGAATTCAAGAAGAACTTTTCAGTTGCAAAAAAAAAAAGTGTTTGCATCACTTACTCCCTGAAGTGGCGCAATGAGATTCCTCATTGCCGTTAGCTAGGGTCGTCTTGGTAAGACGGAAGCCCAAGATACACCCGTCGCATTTGGAAAAACTCTGACAGGTCTGGCAACCTTGACCGCAGTCTGTGAAGGGCAGGGGGAGGGAGGGGTAATTTCTTGTATCACAATTACCATGTAGTTATATTTAATTCACCAGACATCGATGTTATAAACTTGATAGTATGCCATTAAAAAAAATAATAATAAATTTGATCATCTACAAATATATCCCCATATTTTTGTGTGAGGTTAAATATTTTGAACAAATGCAACACTAAGACAAGATTCAGAAACCGTACATCCCAAAACTGGTAACCGGGAAAGTATGTAAATTACAGTTAAAGTAAAATGAAAAATAAAAAACAGGAATAAAAAGCAGCACAAATAATACAGCAGTCACACCTTGAGTAGTATTTCTTAAGTTTTAGGCATTTGGTGATTTGGTTTTGTTAGGGTGGATGTAAAGTATACTATATTTGAATTAATGCCGTTGGATGTAAAAGTATAAGTTATTTGACTTATTGCCGACATTTGGCATTTGGCGTACATGAGCATGACTCGATGGATCCCATTTTATCCAGGAAGTGGCCCCAGGGGCACGTTGTTCCGGGCTCACAAAGCCACTGGGGCTCTGACCTGGGGATTATAAGGAAGACATAAATGTAATGCTAAGACGTATATGTATTTTTTGTTTATCCAACTCATTCCATTTTTCTCCGAAATACTGTTTTTGAGACAGCTGGTATGGGCTAACTGAATACTACAATAATCAACATTCTACAACCATCAACATTCTACAACCATCAACATTCTACAACCATCAACATTCTACAACCGTCAACATTCTACAACCGTCAACATTCTACAACCGTCAACATTCTACAACCGTCAACAACATTCTACAACCGTCAACATTCTACAACTGTCAAAATACTACAACCGTTAACGAGAAATGCTTTCGAAAATTTTACATATAGATTTTCTGACATCTCAAACTTGTGTGCACTGACACTTGCTAATCTCTACATATTACACAAACAGAGATAAATAAAGATATCAGTATCGTTGATTTCATCACTACTCCTTAGTCACTAGACTGTTGCCACTTGCCTGTCTTCGAAAATGCGTACAGGCATGTAAGATCAAAACAAGCCTCATAATTTCGAATAACTATTTAGAGTCACGGTAAGATATAATAATATGACATAATCTCATTTTAGTTTCATTATATTTCGCTGCTCCTCTTACTTTCAATGCGTTACAAATAAGGCACCACTTAAGCTACATCACATATTTAAATTACCTAAAAGAAATATGTTTTTCTTTATTTTAAGAATGATTATTTCTATCAATTGAATATGGATGATAAAAATAGCAGTGTAAGTAGAGTAGAGTAGTATAGGAGCCAGAATGATCAATTCATTGATGGTGGGCCCTCAAAATAAAGAAGAAGAAAGAAGAAGAAGAGTATGTTTTTTTATAAAGGCTGATATAAATCACATGTCCACCTCACAAAAAGATAAAGATATTGGAAAAAAAAGTACATGAAAAAAATAGTTATAATATTTATTGTATAAAAAATACTCTACGATCTTGATCGTATTAGAAAAATGTTAAAATCGTGAACTCTATCCTCACGTTTAAAACAAGGATGATGACTCTTAAAATGTCATTGTTTGTTGACTGAATGAGTCCGTGGAATTTTAGTTTAGCTTCATTATTGCCTGGAAGGTATCAACGTTATTACAGAGGGCAAGGCTAATATTGTGGCAAATATCCAATACCATTTCTTGTGTATGTTTCAAATTTAAGTCTGATTAAAGGTAACTCTAAAATAATGGTTACAAATACATTAAAATGAGAATGCGATCATTAAGTTTTACTCCTTGAAACATTGGTTGATTTGCCTTAAAAACAAATTTTTATTTCCAGTATTTACTATTATCATCATCACTATTATTTTTATTGTTAATATTTTAAAAGGTAATACTGTGAATACATCTCATACACAGTCTCTACACCCTTTAATTATCCCAACATCCGCGTGTTAGCTTTATCCCAACAGCTTCATTTCAGCTGTCTTTATGACTACATTCAGGTATCAATGCATGCTTACACGTTCTTGGAGTTGTCTATCAATATCCCCTTGTAGTCGTAGTGTCCGACGAGGCTCCCGGTGGTGACGTAATACCTCGCGTTGGCCGTCATAATGTATCCAGGTTGGCAGCCCGTCTGACAACCCAAGCAACCCAAGTCTTGTACAACCACGTTGAATGTTTCTAGCATGCAGTGCGTGGCTGGTCGGGGACATGGTGCTTTTCACATGTCAGTTAAGAAAGTTGATTATAATGTTGTTGTTGTTGGTCGGGGACATGGTGCTATTCAAATGTCAGTTAAGAAAGTTGATTATAATGTTGTTGTTGTTGGTCGGGGACATGGTGCTATTCAAATGTCATTTAAGAAAGTTGATTAAAATGTTGTTGTTGTTGGTCGGGGATATGGTGCTATTCAAATGTCATTTAAGAAAGTTGATAGTAATGTTGTTGTTGTTGGTCGGGGACGTGGTGCTATTCAAATGTCATTTAAGAAAGTTGATTATAATGTTGTTGTTGTTGGTCGGGGACATAGTGCTAGTCAAATGTCATTTAAGAAAGTTGATAGTAATGTTGTTGTTGTTGGTCGGGGATATGGTGCTATTCAAATGTCATTTAAGAAAGTTGATTATAATGTTGTTGTTGTTGGTCGGGGACATAGTGCTAGTCAAATGTCATTTAAGAAAGTTGATAGTAATGTTGTTGTTGTTGGTCGGGGATATGGTGCTATTCAAATGTCATTTAAGAAAGTTGATTATAATGTTGTTGTTGTTGGTCGGGGACATGGTGCTATTCAAATGTCATTTAAGAAAGTTGATTAAAATGTTGTTGTTGTTGGTCGGGGATATGGTGCTATTCAAATGTCTTTTAAAAAAGTTGATTGTAATGTTGTTGTTGTTGGTCGGGGACATGGTGCTATTCAAATGTCAGTTAAGAAAGTTGATTATAATGTTGTTGTTGTTGGTCGGGGACATGGTGCTATTCAAATGTCAGTTAAGAAAGTTGATTATAATGTTGTTGTTGTTGTTGGACTGGGACATGGTGCTATTCAAATGTCAGTTAAGAAAGTTGATTGTAATGTCGTTGTTTTTTTAAATACTGATGACATTTTTGATCAGTTGATACAGCAAATCATTCAACTTTTTTTTTAGTGAATGTGAACTTACTGTTGACATTGACAGATAAAGGATCTGTCCTTATCCACACTTGACCAGGATCTACCAGTAAGATGGGTTATTGTTTTCAAAATTCTATGCACATCAGTTGATATGGAACAAATGTTGTTTTCATCAAAACGATGAAAATTAGGGGACATCATATGGAGCAAATGGACTACGTGAACCAAGAAGTGGTAGGTAAGTGGACCAGGAGGTGATATGTAAGTGGACCAGGGGGTGGTAGGTAAGTGAATCAGGGGTTGATAGGAAAGTGGACAAGGAGGTGGTATGTAAGTGAACCAGGGGGTGATAGGTAAGTAGACAAGGAGGTGGTAGATAATTGGACCAGGAGGTGACAGGTAAGTGCACTAGGAGGTGGTAGGTAAGTGGACCAGGAGGTGGTAGGTAAGTGAACCGGGAGAGCAAGTAGGTAAGTGGACCAGGAGATGGTAGGAAAGTGGAACATGAGGTGGTAGGTAAGTGGACCAGGAGGTGATAGGTAAGTGGACTAGGAAGTGTTAGCTCAGTGGATAAGGATGTTGTGGGCAATTTTGAACAGGAAGTTGTGGGTAAGTGGACCAAGAGTTTTTGGTAAAGTGGTCCAGGAGGGTGAGAGAAAGTGAAGCATGAGTCAGTATGCAAGTAGATTCAGTGGCATAGTAAAGGTCTTGGCGGGTGGAGCGGATGTTCCTAAGTGCCAGACTAGTTAGGGATTCCAAAATGGACATTGATGGAATGTCATTGATGAAAATAATAGGTTTCAGAATTAAAAGTGGTTTCAAAATATATATCTTATCCTGGGGCTTCAAACCCTCTACCTAAGCATCTGAGTGGATAAGGAGGTGGTTGGCTTGTCGAAATGGCCCTGAAAAATTACCTTCTTACATGTTGTCTAAAGAAAATGGACAGATTGCCTTTACCTACTGCAATTAACTTACTCGAGCATCATGGTACAAACCTTCAGAAAGTCTATACACCACTAAATAACTTACTTGTCTATCATGTGTATTTAATTCTGTGGGTGGGAAAGGTGATCTAATGACAGCAACGGTTTGATCGACCTTTTCGTTTTCTTCTTTACTCATTGTTCATGAATAAAAATGACGGGTGAAGTAGAATACCAACAAATATTAACTGCATAATATTTCATTTTTTTCTTGTATGCATATAATTTTTTTTAGTAACCAATAAATTTATTCATATTTTATGATTTGCAAGAAACACTGATTCATCACTTATAACATGTTTAATTAAATCACCTGTGGGTCCATCAAGCAAGAATGACCAGACGTTAGACTCGTATAAACAGAGATGAAATAACCCAAATAAGACGGCCCGCAAAACGTGGAAAGTGTCCATATTGTAAGCAATGGTGCCAGAAATGGGTCACCATGTCTGTGCGATGTCGGCAGACACGATGAGATAGAACTCTGCTTATCTTCTCAGCACGTCGTCGTTTCCCAGTCTGTGTCTTGACCTTTGCCAGACTAATGTGTTATGTCATTTGAAAAAGAGCGCGTGCACAAGGGGTGCTGTCGTTATAGAGACAAACCTTTACCAAACAGGGGTCGGAATAGACCAAAAATGTCTGCACCGGTTAACACGCAGTCATTACTTTATAAAGGTCACCGGAAATTTGATCGAAAGAAATTTCGTCGACGGTAAATTGATCGACGGAAATTTGACCGAACGGAATTTTGGTCGAATCATTGTTTCAGTTCACACGTTAAAATTGTCGCATAATTTTGTTTAACTATTTAGTATAGTGCGTTCAAAAAGAAATTTGAAGCAAAATTTTAAAGTAAAAATTGTCGACGAAATTTCTTTCGATCAAATTTCCGGATACGCTTTATTAATGTTCACGCCATGTTATTTATGTAACTTAAGATTCCATTTTATGTAATCATGCATATCCTATCCATGACATAGCAGCTATGGTTCAGATACCTATCTGCCTTTGGAGTGTTTTTTTAATATAGCTGTTCTTTAATAGCAGTGAGTCTTTTCTTAAATTGTAGTCAAGCCAGATTACGGCCAATAGTTCTGGAAAGGGCGAAGAAAGGTCCCTTGTCCTCTTCGCTATCATTAAATTTTCCCGTCTTGTGGATAACAGACTACTATCTGACTTGACATATAGCGTGTGATCCGTTTGATTAAATCCTTTACCTTAACTTCGCTTTTGTTCGTGTGTTTGGCACATGGACTCGCTACCGATTACAACGCACGTTATCAAATTTTAAGACCCCCCCCCCCTTCCTAAGATTAAGGAAATATAATGACACTGATTTCACGAAATAAAATTCCAGATAACTGCTCTAAATGAGATTCTTTTTTTTAAAAAAAAAGAAATATGCACATGCGTTTGTTGCATAAAACTTTATTTTGATTTTCTGAAATAGTTCGTGAAATAAATCTTAGGTGTAATAGCTGGTGGGTCATAAGAAAATGAATATAGTTCAAGGGTGTGTTAGAATGTACGGTTGCTAGCCTTGAGGGTGGGGGGTGGGGGTGGGGAGAACTAATTGGAATTATTATAAAGTTTGTTCATCGTATGTATGTTGTGTCCAATTTTCAGACCCACCCCTACTACTCGATATTATATTTTATAAGGTATTTTTATACGAAAACCTTGCTCTATTTTACACTTGATAAAGAATTTTTTTACGAAAAACTTTTTTTGGGGGTTGCTTTTAATATTGTAACCATTTGTGGTTTTCCTTTATTTAGTTGAACAAGTTAGATTGCGTACCGTTTAAACGACTACTGGTAGGCCTACTACTCAGTGTAAATGCAAGTTGAAGGTATTGTTAACAAATGTACCAAACTGCTTGAGTCCCTGGCACTGCGTACCCCCGTAGCTTAGGGGCTTGGGCGTATTAACAACCTGGTTTTGTGGATAAACAGTTCTGACAGTATTAGATTTAAAGTCTATGAAAAATATCTTTTCTTTTAGATTGAAGGAAGTACGAAAAAAAAACGCATTAAAAAAGGAGATAGTGAACCAGCCCTTCATAATGCTAATCTGAACCAGGACAGTATGACCTCAAGAGCAGTCTGACTTAGGCCTACATGTCAACAATTCAGACCATATCATGCATAAGACAGGGCTTCCCGGCCTGGGATGCTACACCCCCAGTGCCCCAGAGCGCGTGATTACATTTCCGGAGAGGGGCCAGAACAAGTCATAACAATAAAGGATAACAATCCTTATATGCATTAAAATTTATATATATATATATATATATATATATAATATATATATAGCCTATACGATTTTTATTAACACTTTGTCTCCCGGGACTATTTCCATTACTTTGGACTCAGAAAAATACAAGACGTCTTTAAACTTGAATCTAAATTCTTAGACAAATCTAAAAGATAGAACCCCAAATGTTATATTTCAATGTAAATGAAATTGAATGTATTTAGCTTTTTAAAAGAAAATAATATGTAAATCTTAATTACCGATTTCTTAAGTGTACCCTACCTTCTCGTGACATTTATATTAAAGCATACAGGGTAAATGTGAATAAAATGAACATAAGTGCATAATCTTTTTCATTTGGACTCTTCATGTAAGGCCATATTTGTAGTACATGGTTTCGCAGATGAACTCCCTATTCAGATGTAGCTCCCTTGATCTCAATAGGATTGGTTTTAGGACTATTCTGTTTTAAAAGTCTCCTGTCAATAGTTGAAATAATTCAAACATAATTTCTTACAAATGTAGACTATTTTATATACTCTTATTACTATACAGCCTGGTCTATAATTTAATCAACTTAAAAGTACTACATAACCACACACAGCAGTCTTGTCAAATAGATTACTGGAAGAGTGCACCAAATATAACTTTTAAATAAGGTGAAAACATAAAGGGAAGATTTTTAATTAAAAAATGTTTGATTTCAATTTTTATTTCTTTGATAAATTATTTCAAATCCTGCAGCACTACTGATTCATTCATACGTCACAAACTCAAAAAGTTGTATTAAAATATGTCTGAATGATCAAAGTCTCCATTTCTCTTTTCAAAAAAGTTTATTATTTGGTATAAATTCATTTTTAAAACAATGCATTACTAACATAAAATGTATTACTGACACACACAATGTTTATTTTGGAATTATCCTTCTCATAATCAAATTTATTACAAAACAATCAGTATTTACAGATGAATTTGAGGGAGAGGGTGGATATGGAACAAACAAAAAGAAAACATTGAAAGGGAGGTAACTACTAAAGAAGTAAATACTTTGCTCCCAATCCATATAAGTCTAATGGAGAGAGTAACAATTCAACACATGCATGAAGAAGAGGATGTAAAGCATGAATGAAGAAGTAAAGCATGAAGAGACAAGAGAAACTTTGTAGGGAGACTTGCTGTAAAGTGAGCCTTACACAAGCTGAAAAAACGACAAGTCAGCTGATGAAGGCAGAAACTGCACGTACATGTTTAATTAAGGCTGATCATTTGGAAACTCCACACACCCTGCAAGACATTTTGAGACACAGCAGAGACACGAACCAACTTGAAAGAAGCATCCAACAGTCTAAAATGGGAACTTAATCAGATGACAAGAACTGGTATTATCATCCTCCTGTCACTCAACAAAAACGTCATACAACATCAAATCTCAACAGCAGTGAAGAAAACACTCAGATAAGAACAGGCAATTTTTACAACTTCCTCAACAAATTCTTTAAAAATTTGCTTTTTTAAAAGAAAAACATTACTAATGAAAGTTAAATGAGATAGAGCTATTAGAGCAGTGGTTCTCAACTCTCCTCAATGCCGCGATTCTTTAACACAGTTCCTCATGTTTTTGTTGGCCCCTAAACACAAAATTATAATCCTTACTGCTTCATAACTGTAGAGTATATGTATTTTCAGATGGTCTTAGACTACCCCTCTGAAAGGATCGTTCGACCCCCAAAGGGCTGAGAACCGCTGTATTAGAGTGTTTATCCATTACTAAATCATTTTTAAAAATGAAAGTTAAAAAAGCTGCCGAATGGAAACATGTTCATAATGATGTTGTAACATTATGATCAACCTTAAAATAAATCATTGAGAAGCTGCACCTTCTCAAAATCCCTCCTTCAGTTGGTGGCTTTTTCCATTTCCAACCAAAGACTTTGGTGGTGGTAGACAAGGAAATGTATCTGAAAAGATTATTAATTTATTTGTCAAAATTGATTCTAAAAGTAAGACGTTCCCTTTAGTTAAATTTTTTTTGGTCAAGCTATTTAAATTTGGTTTTAAAATAGGAATACTAAGTCTCTTTTTTCTGAGGACATATTTATTGACGTTTTCTTAAGATTCGTATTATATTTAAATACAAAGAGGCAAATAATAGCTAAAAACCATGTCAGTTATTTAGTGATAACTCAGTAGATAGTTGTCATGACCAATATAAGGCTGGAATATGTTTTCCATTATTCCCAAATTTGGAGGGAAAAAAATTGATGGTGCAAAATAAGCCAAAACTTACTGTTGTATTGCTTGCCCTTTTCTAAACAAAATGCATTGTACTCTCCAGATGAGTAAAAATCTCCAAATGCCTTGTTCCACCACACTGGGAGTTCTCCACCTTTCCTGGTCATGATGCTTGTGCCTACATTCTCACAGTGCAGTTCTTGAGGCAGTCGTTCTATGCCTTGTGCCCCATCATCTTTAGTGAACCAGGCATCAGCCTGTGAAGAAAGGAAAAAATGTAGTTTGCAGAAGAAAATTCAACAATTATTGTTCATTAAAGTAGCAAATTATTTGATAGACAAAACTAAATATTAAATAATTATAGCCATGGTTAAGAGGAGAGAGAGAAAAGTAAGACGTTCCCTTTAGTTAAATTTTTTTTGGTCAAGCTATTTAAATTTGGTTTTAAAATAGGAATACTAAGTCTCTTTTTTCTGAGGACATATTTATTGACGTTTTCTTAAGATTCGTATTATATTTAAATATTTTTATTCATATCCACAAAGAATATTTACATCCAAATGTGTTGACTGAGAACATTTAAATTTATAATTTATGAATTCATGTAGGCCTTAAGTTAACAGACCAGAGACAGTGCTCATCTAAAAATGTAATTCTTTCAAATTCACCTCCCAAAAGGTAAATATTTTATAGCATTTAATTATTATTAGGTTTTTTTAAAATGATATTTCAGAATAAACAAAATAAATCATTTTTCTTACAGTCCCATTCAGGAGCATTGCAATGGCATCTGGTCTGTCAGGTACAACAAGAAGTCTGCTGTACCTTTTGTGAAGTCTGTTCAGACAATGAGCATTTGTGATTGCAGTCTCGGTATAGACTGTTCATGAAAAAAAACAAAAAAACACATTAATTGCTTTAAATTGCAGTTACATTCAAATTATTTCTTCATTAAAAGCCTTTTTTAAAGTTACATTCAAATTATTTCTTCATTAAATCTTTTTTTTTAAAGTTACATTCAAATTATTTCTTTATTAAAAGCCTTTTTTTTTAAGTGACATTCAAATTATTTCTTCATTGAAAGACTTTTTTTTTAAAGTTACATTCAAATTATTTCTTCATTAAAAGCATTTTTTTAAAAGTATAAAACATAATGGAATAATTTATAGACAATATGGTAGTAAAAAACTTATTTTATATGCTGAGAGAGGCACGACCTCTTCTTTGGTGACTTTCTGTGAAGATAATATCATCTCACTCCCTTCCTTCAGTTTTTTCTTTCTATTGTCATTGTTATTTGTTCATATAGTGTGTAAGCATTTAGTTTGTAGTTTGCCATTAAAATAACATTTAAAACGATTGAAAATTAAATATTGTAGGAATTACAATTATAATTTTTTAATTAATATCATGGATAAATGTTTTTTTTTTAAATATTGCAAATGTAGTTGACCGAGTGTTGCCTATGGTATATAAGGAATACTCATAATGTTACCTATGGTATATAAAGAGTAGTCAGCAGCATCGGGATTGAAACCACTTGGGTTACCAGCAGCTACAAAGAATGATCCATAGGACACGAGGTAAGGGGAAGAAAAGTCCCAGCTGTTTTCTCTGTCAAAGGTGTCAAAGTAGCCAGTGCAAGCATCAAACCAACCCTCCATGAGACCTGAACTCAAAAATGTAATGATTCTTTGATCTTCTAGCTACACAGTTTAATCACAAATGTATAAATCAATTTTTATATAATTAGTTTATCGTTACTTCTTATCTATTTTAATTTGCTATCAGTAATAAAATGGTTAAAAACTAATTATTGAGAGAAAAATGTCTGAAATAAAAAATGTACATGATTTTGCCTATTGTCTTAGGCCTACCTCTTCCTGGATAAAGAAGCTCTCCTTTTCGTACAGTGCACTCTGATACTTCTGCAAGCAGCAATGTGCAAGCTTTACCTGCTTTCTGACATACTAAATGCAGACAAAAATTAGAATAATTGAACAGTACATTTTTATACAAATAAACATCTATTTTGAATCAAATTTATTAGTGTGTAAATATCAATCATTCCGCTATTTGGTAAGAGACAATAACAGAAAGACGGCTCTCAAATGCATTTGTTTTACAAATGACTAGCATTGTTATAGTCTTTCAATTTTATATCTATGTACAGTGCACATTATTATAGTCTGTCTTCTGTCATAAGAAAGCTTTTCTCTAGTAAGTTAATGATATTCTTGTTAATTTGCATGATAATTTTAAGGCAGTTAAGGTAGCTTTTAATTTTATCTTTGATAAAAGTAATAAAAGGCCAAATTCTTATCTAACATAAATGTAGACCTACTTTATAAAAACTCAGCTATTCATGAACTGTGATTCAATCTTATGAATTTTCAAAACAAATTGATCTAAAATTTAAATTTAAATTTAAATTTTTAAAATTTAAAAACATTTAAGATCTATTTCCAATTATTATTTGTTACACTTAATACAATTTCATATTAAATATAAATTACTGATAAATAAATGTTAACGCTAGTTATGGGTGATAAAATCTAAGTACACAAAGCATAGAAGCTGATTACAAATACATCTTAATGAATCTTTAAATTTTTAACAAACCTGTTTCCAACATATCCTTTGTAAATCCAACTAATCGTCCTTGTTCATCTCTAAATAGGAGAGAAGATATTTATTTATATATCACAGCAGATTGGTAAAGGATGTAAGCAATTGGCTTCTAAAAGAATTTTTATATTTAAGAATCTAGAATCTTAAAA
Organism: Lymnaea stagnalis; assembly: GCA_964033795.1. Taxonomy (NCBI): domain Eukaryota; kingdom Metazoa; phylum Mollusca; class Gastropoda; family Lymnaeidae; genus Lymnaea; species Lymnaea stagnalis. The sequence goes on along the minus strand of CAXITT010000109.1, from coordinate 789,977 downwards.
TTCAATATTACATTGTAAAGCTGCTGACCATGTTACTGTGTCTACAATTTCCATCAAAACAAAGCATGTTGGGCTCATAACTGATCTACACTTTTAATTATTCTTATTTAAATGAAATTTAAAACTCACAAATAACTGTAAGGTGCAATTCTTCCACTCACAACAAATTTCCATAATTTGTCTGGCACCTAATTGAAACAAGTTAAAAGTAAAAATATAATATGCCCTTCTTTCTCATAGCTTGAACAAATTTAGATTATTGATAATAAGCTATTCATCAATTAGGTCTAAATTAATGTGAACATTTTTCAAGTTTTTAAATGTTTTATGAGCAATAAGAATATTTGGACCTACATCTATCACCTTAAGTTTAATAGAGATAATAAATTTTTTGCCTAATAATTTTTTTTAAAAACGTTTTATTTTACAGAGATATTTAACTTCAACGATAATTTAAATATATATACATTTAATAATTGAAATAAAAAGGTTTAAATTGGAATGATCCATACATCTGATGGCTGCTGTGCATTTATAAGTGCAAGTAGTTCTGGATTAGCCTCTTGGGGTGGGGGAAGACAATTTATTGGGGCTGAAATAATCAAGTTAAAAAAAAACTTTTGATTCATTGAATTATTCATTGTATTTATAGATTTAAAAATGAAATCTTTCAAATTTTTTCTTAAAATATTACTTATGTTCTATGAAGTTTTAAAAATAAAAACAACAAGATAGTTTGAACTCAAATGACAACACTCAACTCACCTCCATATTTTTTAGAAGAATCAGTGCAAAGTTTAGTGTATTCTCCAGAAAGATAGAAAGTTTGGAATGCAGGATTCCACCATGTTGGTACGGTGCTGCCTTTTTTTAACATAATGCCAGCACCACCAATATCACATCGAACTCTCTGAGGCAGAACCTGCAAGCCATCAATTTTCATTCTTGGGGAAAAAAGGACATCAGCCTGGAAGTAAATAAATAGCTAATGTATAATTATCGAAAGAGTATTGCATAATTTAATATATTTTTACTTCAAATTCTTTTAACAACATCACAGCTAAATCTTTTGATATACTTATGGTGGATTTTCCCCAATTATTACAATAATTTTTAAAGTAAAATATTGCAATATATTATTAGCATTGACTAAAAAAATGTTCATGTAATTCTGAAAATAGTCATGAATCAGCTATCATTAAGTTTTATCTTTGTAAATTTTTGCTTATCACTATTATCAGTTTATATTATTTTTTAATAAAGAAATGTGTTTTTCTTTAAAATGTAACATAATAATTATCCTAATTTTCTTAGTCTACTACATACACAGTGAACCACGGATTCTTTTAAAGTTATAAAATGTAAATACCTTGATAACACTGACAATTTATAGGCCTATCTTTAATATGTTTTAGTTTTACTCAGGTCCAAAGTTATGAAGCCAAACTGTTACTGGTCTATATAATAAAGACTTACAGTTCTATTTAATAAGAGAGCCTTTGCTTCAGGTAAGTCTTGTGCCACCAGAATTTGTCCATATTTCTTGTGAAGTCGGCGCAAACAAGGCTCATTTGTTGGGGCACCAGTTAAATGTACTGAAAAATAAAATAAAATATTCATAATTTGATTGTACTGTGTACAAAATGTTATTGTATCAAATGGACTGAACTATAAAGTGATCAGATATTTTCATGCTATTAAAAAAAATATTCAAAGTCACAGGAAGGAAATGTAAAATATTTTACACACAACATTTAAGATGTTAATTGAAATTAAAATCTAAAATTGGTTAATTAATATTGATATATTCTTTTTTTAGATCAAGTTTTTTACACACAAAAAATGCACAAATTAATTTTAAAGCATCGGATTAGTAGATATAATTAACTTTATCTTCTAGATTCTATAATGATGTATGTTTCTATTCTAGAAAATTTTAAAAAAGCATCAGGAATTTACACATTATAAGGCACAAATGCTTTAATGGATAGCCTACATAAATGAATACCTATAAGAATACATCAATGAATACATAAATAAATATATACATTAATAAATAATGATCCTAATTCATTTAATTAAAATTCATTAAATTCACTTACAAATTGTAAATTTTGAATAGTCATTACTGTCAGGGTTAAATCTTGATGGATTCCCAGGGGCAACAGTAAAAGATGCAGTGCTGTCTAAATAAGGTGAGGTAAAATCAAATTCATTCTGTCGGTCAGTTGTTATTTCATATCCAGGACATCCATCAAACCAATTTGCCATCAAACCTGAAAAAATTATAAAAACTTGACAACTATTTCAAATACAAAAAATGTAAAAACAACAAACAGTGTAGGAAGATGAAACTGCAGGATGACGACTGAGATTGGGGAGCTGGATAATTTTAATAAGATATTTTTGACGTATGTGCCATGCCAGAACTATAATTTGTGACAAAGTTAAGTGCCATTGCTATCTTAATATAAATATCCCCTTTTAAACATGTAGTAACTTCTCAAAATCATAAGAGAATTTTAAATTGATCTGACACTGCATTTTTACACTTGGACCAATGATTTTATGAAGTATGAAATTCTGAAGCTCTCTTTGTGCTAACAAAATTGTTGAGTCTTAATTAATGAATGAATTTATGTGATTAAAAATATTTTAAAAGTGTTCCATAAATAATTTTAAAAAAACTACACTGTTAGAAACATTTGATGAAACTGAGAAAAGACAGAACTGACAATCATACCTCTACCCGCATAGTCAATGGACCTGTCTGTAAAAATACATTCAGTAAATTCAGCAAGGACAGTGTGGCACTTCTTTCCTACCAGGTTACACACTGAGAGAAATGAATAGTTACGTTTTAAATGTCATGAAAATACCTTTGGGACACAAAACAAAAAGATGGTCAGATGTTGGCTGAATATGAAGTTTCCAAACTGAATACATTTCTTGACAGTTATTCTAATTTTTTGTTTTTGTTGTGGAAATCTTTAATTGAACTAAGATGAAAAAAAATCAAAGCAAGATTTAAATTGAAGAGATTAAGGCAACCGAAATGTTACATTCAAATTTTCTTGCACTTACCTTTATTTACAACCTCAACATCAAAACCAACTAAAGTTCCAAACTCATTTCTGTGGAAGTATTAACAGCGTCTTTCAGTTTGAATTTCAAAATTTTTTGAGGTAAGAGCAATTAAATGACTTGTTATTTTTAATTTGTTATGAAATTTTTTATAAAGTTTAGAGCTTGATTTTCACGTAGGCTTTTGTCTCTGTGTTTCTTCTGGATTATGCTCTAAGTTACTTTTATTTCATTGGATTAAATATAGGCTGGCTATGAAACAAAAACTTTGAATCACACCAAAACTTAACATCTGATGATTAGATTAATTCTATGAATGGGCCTACTATTAAAGATTTTGAAAGAGCGATTTACATAATAAATTGCATTGGCATGAAAACACAAATACATTGGGTCGTGCAACTTGAAAACATATAAATTGGGTCATGCAAATTTAAAATAGAGAAAAAGTACAAATGTGAAGTAAATTTGCTTTAACTCACATGAAACTATAAGGTTTCTTCTTTCCATCAGCAGCAAACAAATATATTTTACTATCAAGTGCATCTTTTACCTGCAAAAAGAATTTCAAGTGATAAAGAATGATAGTGCAATAACTTTCTTAAGATGCAAACAATGTTTAATTTGTAATACATGATTTTAATTCATTATTTTTTTGAATAATGCTTGATCCATCATAGAGTCAAAGTTTATAAAGTACTTTAAAGTATTTTTCCAATTGGAATAAAGTGTAAACATATTTAATTCTTCATGGGTTATGAAATTAAAGCCTTGCATTGTTTCCCCTGGGTGATTGTTACTTCAATGTTAGCCCAATAATGATTTATAAGCTTTATTTGTTTATACAATTTTTGTAAAATAATATCTTTCATTTTTTTTTACGTCATAGCCACTAATAATTAGTGGTTGACACATAGGAGAAAAAAGTACTATTTGGGGATAGGTTAATTCAATGGATTGGGCTTATGTTTCCTATTTATTTACATACATTTCTTTTTCACAGCTTTTTTCCTAATTAAAAGAGCCAAACGACAGGGACAAGAACAAGGGACATCAGCTCTGCTCCCTTACCCTTATCTGATACAAATGTCTAATAGAGGCAATAATGTATATTTAAATTACATTAGATACTATTATAGAATATTTTATGACTTTATTTCAACACAACCAGTTTACAAATAAAACATGAGTGCATATTTTGGTTTAGAGACTTTTAGCAGAGCCGTTACATGACTTTATGAGGCCTCCTGATAATTTTTTGGTTTTGTTTCCCCGCTCAATTCAAAGCTGATAGTTAACATAAATTTTTACATCACAAATTTGGGCCCTTACAATATTAGAGGTCCCCTGCAGCAACAGGAGTTATAGGGCCCACTCCAGGGCTCCGCTTTTAGGGGCCTACTTAAAAAATATGTAGCCTACAAGATGTAGTCCACTACTAAAATAGATGAAACATCTTTATATGGGTTGGAGAGTTTAATAGTTATAAAAACAACTTACTTGAACTTCTTTTTCAGGATTAAAGAACAAGATGGATGATTCACTATGTTTAGCAGAGATCAAAACGAGACATGCCACCCCTAGTACTGACTGGAGAATCATTGTGACGCGTGGTGGCGTAGCTCTGAAATAGACAGAATGAATTATTTAATGCACTGTGTAAGAAAACAGCTTGTCACCATCAGCTAATGGATTTAAGCAAAGAATACATCTACTGGATTGCCACTCTTTCATTGTGCGTAATTGTTCTCTGCATTCGACTATAGTAACAAACACTAGTATTGTGGTGTTTAAATGTATCTTGAATCAAATATTTGCACGTATTGTGATGATGATGTAGAAATGCGTTATGAATCAAATATTTGCACGTATTGTGATGCAGAAATGCGTTATGATTAAAATATTTGAAAGTATTGTGGTGTAGAATTTCGCTATGAAACAAATATTTGCACGTATTGTGGTGTTCACAAAATGTTAAGACAGAACTTGCAAAAAAAAAAAAAAAAAGGTAAGGCAGAAGGCAAACTCTACTGGGGCACACCAGCATTGGGAGATGCAGAAATGCGTTATGATTAAAATATTTGAAAGTATTGTGGTGTAGAATTTCGCTATGAAACAAATATTTGCACGTATTGTGGTGTTCACAAAATGTTAAAACAGAACTTGCAAAAAAAAAAAAAAAAAGGTAAGGCAGAAGGCAAACTCTACTGGGGCACACCAGCATTGGGAGAAAAAATATGATATTAATAACACCACTTAATGTTGGCACATACAGGCCTAACGAAGCAAGTGACGTCACACAGGCACGCAGATAAGTCAGTCACATGAAATGTCATAACGTTAAATCTCCACATGTGGATTGAAGGAATTAGAATGTTCGCATGTCAGATTTTGTTTTTAAATGACATAATTTTGGTTGCTGTTAAAAGCTAAGGATCCAGTGGAAACTATGTATCATTAAGTAGAATTTTCTATTAAAGCAGTGGATGCATTTTTTAGATCAGGGAGGTAGCCTATATTTCTCATTTCGACCTACTTGTGTCTGCTTGGTGGTTAAAATTTGAAAAGTTAATTAAAATATAAAATGTATTAACATCTGGTCATTTATGGTGAGTAAATTGACTTCTGGTTTATCATTGTAGTTCAAATCTCTATAATAATATAGGCCTGTAGTATGTAATATCAGTATAGTTATATTGTAAGACAAATTTAAAAAAAAGTCTAAACCTAATTATTGTATTGGTAAGGTAAAAAGTAATTTGAAATACTGAGTTTTAAAGATTGTAGGCTACTTACTCACCAGGTTATTACGAAATCACACAACTGGATATTGCACTGCTCCTAAATGACCACTGGGGCTTCAGTTCGAGGTTTTTATTATCTCACGCTCTTGACCATGAGACGAAGGAACGGGCGTGGAGAGAAATCAGTACAGGCGATACCGAAGAAAGGGGGATAACTGCCAGGGAGGGGAGAGAAATGAGAATAAAACAGGCCACTTGTATAACAAGATTGGGGTGGGGGAGCGTGGGGGTGGGGGTAGGGTCGAGGGATAACTCTCAGGGAAGGGAGAGAAACGGAGCAGACGGAACTATTTTGTAAGCCTGTCAGCAAATTTCTTTTCTTTTTTCGTTTTTATTTTATTTTTTCTTGGAGTCACATGCTTCTGTGACCTGGAAACTTGAACTAATTTCTGGCCTTGAGAGGAAGTCAAGTTCATGTAGACGTTTGGGTGGGTCCGGAGTCTGGGCGGGTGGGGAGTAGGGGAGCATTACAAGCAACCACGTGAGTTTCAATGGTAGGGAGGGGCGAAATATTTTGTGAAAATAAGGAGGGGGGTGTGGGAGTAACAGATAAAATTGTCTTCCTTCTGCGTAACCTCCTGCACTCTACCGGACGGCTCTCTGCAACCAGTGAATGTGTTAAATAATATTGTAGTGGATTGTTTTGTTTGAATGTACGTAAGCCCAACCGGGAATAAATTAAACTGTTTAAAATGATAACTTTAGAGGCACGACTGTGTGTAAAGGGGGCTGCAGGTTATTGCTGTTTGTGGTGTATTGTATGCTCCTTCGGAACTGTGTCATCGACCCCCACATTACGTCACGTCTGGTGCCGACATTGTGTTTAACGTACACTGAGAGATTATGTTAAGAAACACCTCTGATTTATTACAGCACTATGCCATAACTGGATCACATGTTAAATGAACTAAGGTGTTTTGTTTGTGTGTCTGCGCGTGTGTGTCTGTGTGTATGTACTTCTTTTTTTTTTTTAATTTTTTATTACTTAAAATTTTTTTAAATAATGCTAACTTCGTCTCGTGACAGACCACGTGGTGTTGTTGCCACCAATTAATAACTTCCCCCTTTTACAGCATCTGACGTCAAGATTGTTCTAACAAGCATTATTCAAAAAACCTTGACGAAAAAATTAGAATTTGATACAAATTATTCTATCTTTAGGATCAATGGGGCAGATCAATTTCAATATTTATTGCTGGACATTACTTTTGAAAACTTCCTTTTGCTAGTAAACGTTTTCTTAAAAATCCAGGAGATTAATTACAAATGAAGTTAATCTTATAAGAGATGAACTATAACGTTTATGAGAACATTTCTTCTCCATTCATGCTTTAAACATTGATTCATATATAGAACAGCTTGATAAACAATAAATATAAAGAACTAATACTGTCTTTACTTTTATGAAGAAAAAACCAGGGCCATGTCAAAGGAAAACCTGCGCCTGGGTTCACACTGCAAAGAATGTCTTTAGAATATAATATACCTACCATATACGTGAGGAAACTAAGATGTCAGTGGCATAAGCAAGGTGGGTTATGGGGGTCAAAACCCCTTCCCCTTGGGAGACAGAAAAAAAAAATTGAACAGAAAAAGGAAAAAAAGAGAGTGAAAAGAAGACGGGGGCAAATGTTATCACTAGTTATAGCCCGCCAAGCGAAGGCGAACGTGAAGTTTCCATCAACAAACTTTTCTTGGCAAAACATGCATCCCATTTAGTGCTACCCCCCACCACCACACACACACACACGGTACGCCACCGCCACTGAACTATATCAATATTCTTATTTGCCACATCTATATATATTACACCGCAGATTTATTACACGAACAATTTCCATAAAACAAAAGAAAATATTACGCATCAAACGCACTTGCAGTGTTTCTAAGAAACCCATGTAGTGCGGTTACCGGGAATTTTATTTAATGAAATCTTGCGCCGTCTAGTCGTGTTAGTGAGATTGTTGCATAGAGAACTACGTTATTTGATTATTAGTTGTAAAACCCTATTTTGGAAAATAAAGACTAGCTCATGAAGCATCAGCAGAGATTAATAATTAATGATAATCTCATGTCAGTTATACAAATAGTCACCAAATCGGGGAACTCACGATAGACAAGCGCTCCCAAGGAAGTCCAAAAAAAAAAAAAAAAAAAAAAAAAAAAAAAAAAAAAAAAAAAAAAAAAAAAAAACGTTACAAAGACTCAGTGAAAGCGGCACTAAAGGCAGTGGCGTAGCTATGGTTGGTGTCACCCGGTGCGGTAAGCTCATGGTTCACCCCCACGCCCCTACATCCACGGCAGATTTCTTCTGATTAAAATAGGTCCACAGTAAAACAATGACAAGAACAAAAACAAATTAATTGAAGGTCAGGGGGTAAATGTATTTAAGAACTGTAACATATACTTAAAATCGACTGACCACATCGTAGTTGGTATCAATGGAAAGCTTTCTGTCTCACAATTTAGTTAAATATAGCTTCCTGTCACTCGCGAAAGTTACCGAACACTTCAATCGGCGTTGAATCATTGGCAATTAAGTGTTTTTCTTAACTAATTATAGGGCCACTTTATTTCTGAAGCATGAACCTTGAACTTTTAATAACGATTGTTTAAATGTGTGGATAATGTACGTGTGATCGGTTACCCCTTTATGAAATTCAGTTAGACCGAGCAATCTGTGTTCTGTAAATATGAATTTTTTCAATTAGGTGCACCCCCTGAGATGGTGTCACCCGGTGCGGTCCGCACCCCCCCACACCCACCTAGCTACGCCACTGCGGTATACACCCAGTTCTACGTCACAATCAACATTATTTAAATGTTTAAAAATCTCAAACTTGCTAAAACTTTTCAACTGCTGACAACGTGTGCTCAGAGCCGGCGTTACTGTGAGGCACACTAGGCTGAGCAGTCACGTGACATCACAACTTTTTGGCCCCTCGATGATCTGAAACTCACGTGACGGCTCTGATCATCATGTGGCCCACGTCTTAGAAAATTGAATAATGAATAACAGCTAGACTATCTGTAGCTTTTTTGTTCGAATCATTCTCATTAAACAAAACGAAAAATCACTCCCCGCGTTCTAGATCAAAAACTAGAAAACAAAATAGTATCCTGACCCTAGCGTTTCATTTCGCACGGGGGCCCCCTTTCCATCTCTCCTTCTCTGATGGCCCTCATTAGAGTCTCTGACTAGGACTACACAGCACCTATTCGATCTCGTCCAATTTTGGGGGATAAGAATTGAACCCCACCATTTAATGTGACGTCTCATTTATAACGAAACAAGACGGGGGAAGCAACGGACTGGTGGGGATGGGATAGTTTTAATGACGATACTTTAGTGACGATGAGGGGTAGATGTCGGGGCGGGGGGGGGAGGGGTTTGAGTGGTTGATGTCGTTGGTTGAGGGGTGGATGTCGGGAGGTTGTTTGAGTGGTTGATATCGGGGGTTGCTTGAGGTGTAGATAATGGGGGGGGGGGTGAGAAAGTTAGATAAAGTTGTGTACGAGACCATTGGGGTAACACGTTAGTATTCTGATCTGATTATATTTTCTACTCCATTTGAACGCACCAGGACTGTTAACGCTGTCCATCACAATCATTAGAGAGGACTAGTGTCACGCCCAGTTGACCCTTCAGTTGATGGACTTGACAGCTCCACTGAGTTCGGGGGGGGGGGGGTTGGGGGGTTGGCAGCGCTATCAGTGGTCGTTTCCCATGTCCTTATTCATAAATGTGTTGATGTATAAAATGTTGACAAGGCCATTGAATCAGCTTGGCTTATAACACGACCTATTGAGTCGTCCAAATTGCTATTGATCTGGCTCCTTATTTATGACCGTGGAGATCTCCATCTTACTCTCGGTGAATAAGATCAAGTAAACAACAAAGCTATTTATTTTTACGATGGAAAAAAACCGATTCGTTTTTTTATTATAGTGTAACCAGTAACAAACTCTGGTTACTTTAAACCTGTACATATTCGGTAAAAATGACAAGCTAAATATGAAGTCTCACTTTAGAACAGCTAGTGATCAAGGAGAAATTTAAGACAGCTATTGATGTAGGAGAAATTTAAGACGGTTAATAACGGAGGAGAAAGGAACAGTTGAGGCGACAACACTAGACACATTTGTGTCTATTGCCTCAAGCCTTCAAACCCCTAGTGCATAATTTCCTCATCACCACCAGTAACAGAAACATTGCAAATCCCATCTACATGCATAGGAGCCAAAATGATCAATAAATTGATCGTGGGCCCTTAAGATATAGAAGAAGAAGAAGAAATTTAGCTCAGCTAGTAATGTAGGAGTAATTTACAACTAGTGATGTAGGAGTATTTTAGGACAGCTAGTAATGTAGGAGAAATTTAGGACAGCTAGTGATGTAGGAGAAATTTAGGACAGCTAGTAATGTAGGAGAAATTTAGGACAGCTAGTAATGTAGGAGAAATTTAGGACAGCTAGTAATGTAGGAGAAATTTAGGACAGCTAGTAATGTAGGAGTAATTTACAACAGCTAGTGATGTAGGAGAAATTGGGGCAACTAAAGGTGGCGAGGAGTTTTATTTTAAATCAATTTAAATAAAATTTGTACCATTAAAATTACTATTGGAATACAATCACAAAGATGACAAATAACCTTTTCACCACTATTTCTATATCACATATAATTTAATACAAATAACAACATTGAAATCTGAACGCTGTTTAAAAAAAAACAAAAAAACATTGAGAACTCCCAAGTCTTAAAAGAGAAAAGACAGTGACACTTCTTTTACAATGCTTAAGTTTTAATGCTTAACATGAACATCAGGCACACAAAGATGGCAACACCAAAGAGCTCTAATTATGTTGTCCATCAAATGCTGTGAGGCAGGAAATGGGATCTGAAACAGAGAAATGTTACATAGTCAGTCTTTGAAACAGAGAAATGTTACATAGTTAGTCTTTTCTTGAATTAAAATCAAACCACTCCAAGTTTCCTGGAAATTTTGTTCTGACAGTAAAAAATATTAATCAATAACCCAGTTGATACAAATGCAATGTATTTCAAGAAAGGCCCACCCTTCAAAATATTCTTTAAAAACTTTTTCTCCTTCATTCACAAAATCATATTCATAAATCGGCTAGGTTTAGTCAGGCCAGGGAATGGTCCAAGATTATGCCGCACCCTTCCACTAAAAATCTTTGGCACCCATTTTTGTAAAGAAAAAAGTGCAGACCGCCCCCTCCTCCTCACACAACAGCATGCATAGATTTTATGCTGCATGTTTTTTGCTTAAAAATAATTGTTTTTGATGTTTAAGACTTCCACATCATTTTTGGAAATAAAAGTGATTTTTCTGATTTTAATGAAAAGATTTTTTTTTTTAAATGTCAAAGTACTAAAGAGATCTAATCGATAAAAACATTTGTTTTGTATTCATCCAGTCAGAAAAACCCAATAACTAAAATAAATATAGGGATTTTTGGATTGAAAGGACTAGTGAAATCCAATCACAAAGATGACGAACACTAAATCCAGCATTGAGGGTGTACAAAAAGGAGGAAATAGAAAGTTATAAAAAAGAGAAATCTTCTTTGTTTGGTAACTGCTTCAAAAGAGGAATAGATGGCGATATAAATATATCAACACAACAGATCTTATTTAACATGTTTGCACAAAGACTCACATCCATATTTAAACACACTCTCAGCACACAACTGTCTGAACAATCCTTGCTGGACATATGACCTAAAGGCTTCATTCCACCAGGAGACCAACGCGCTGCCTTTCTTGGTCATGATGGAAGAGCCTGTACGCTCACAGTGGACTTCTATAGGTAGCGTCTCAAGGTCTGGAATGTTACTGCGGGGGGCAAACAGAACATCTGCCTGCAGAAGATTAAATGCCCGTTTTAACCAAATCAGTGAAACCTAGACAAACTTTTCTCTCATCAGTTTTAAAAACAAAATTCTTTTTACATCATAAAGAAATGGACTCTCATTGGCTAACCACCAATAAAATGCATCAAAGAACAGTCTAAGAGACCCATCACTACTAATAAAACACTCTATAAATAAATTGGTACAAAATTTTAAAAACAACTACTGCCTTGCCCATAATCAACAACACGATGTTAAATAAATCAAAGATTTGTTACATTTATTTATTTTTTTTTAATTCAACATTTGTAGCTAATTACACCATTCCAACTGAAATGAAGTAAAAATTGTCGTAAAAATTGTAATGACAAAGCAGCTAAATTAACGCCTTACCTCTCCACTGAGGAGCTTGGCCTTGGCTTCAGGTAAGTTACTGGCAATGATGATCTTATTATATGTTTTATTTAGTCTATTCAAACACTGTCCATTGGTGTAGGCTCCCGTCAAATGAACTAAAAACAAAACATTTAACAGTGCAAAGTGAATGAAAGGAAGACACTGACTCTTTTACACAGCAAGCAGACAAGTCACATGACCTTACATTTTCTTGAATGTAAACATTTTAACTGAAGCTTTTTGTCATTTTTATTTCTAAAAATAGAAAATAATTATTCTTTAAATTACAGTGAATGAAGAATCCATGGATATCTTACTGAATGTGAAGGGAGAAAAGTCATCCAGGTCTGGTTTAAATCCTGATGGATTTCCTGGAACCACCGAGTAGAAGGCACCAGATCTCAGGTATGCATCAGTGAAGTCAAAGGCGTTTTCTCTGTCCAGGGAATCAGCATAACCGGTGCAAGCATCAAACCAGCCATCCATTAGACCTGGATATGGTTAGAGAGCTGTCCATTTGAATGTTGCATTGCTAATTTTACATAGCCATAATTAATGACTAATGGTGCTTATATTTTTTTCAGTTGTTAGCTTGAGAAAGTCAACATTTCACTGCTTTGAGTTACAATAAAATAGTGACATAAAACAGTGAGTCCCATTATTAGTGCATCCAGCCCTACCGCACAGAAAAGTAAGCATAGTATTTCAAATAACAAAGTGGATCGTACAAGAGCGGGCAAATAAAAGCCTGAAGAGTAAAACATGTTTATCTGCTTAAGTTATGAGCTGACCTCTGCCTGGATAATTGATGTTGCGATCCGTAAATGAACATTCTGTAAATTCTGATAAAACTGTTGCACAATTTTTATTGGCAAATGTACAAACTGAAAAGAAAAAAACAATCAAACTCAGCTGGATTTATTTTCAAATCATATGTCCCTGAAATAATTTTAATTACAGAAAGGGGAACTTGACATAATAATATAATATATACTACTTATTACTACTGAATACTTTGTAAGATAATTTATAGACGAGCATTGTGATAATTTTTAAGTGCTTAGGGGCCTACCAACCTGCGTTTACAAAATCAACATCAAAACCTGTTAGAACACCTTCACTGTCACTGTTGATGAAAAGAATTAAGCATACAGTTTAGAACTGACATAGAGGTAATTTATAGGAATTATTGTTAGATATTAACACATTTGCTTGAGCCAATCCATCACATAATAATTTAACTATTTGTTAACAACTTACAGAAAATTGAAAGGCTTTCTCCTGCCACTTACAGTAAACAGCCAGACTTTAGGGTCATTCACCTTCAAAAACAAAAAATTATTTTGTAGAAATAATTTGTTCCCCTTATGTTCAAATTTGTACCAGGAATATTCTGGTACATTGGTAATCAGCTCAGGATAGAACATATGCACCATTACTTGAACTTCCATAGGGCAAGACTTATTGGTCGGCCGCAGATGCTATTTAAGGACGTTCGCAAACATAAAAATCAACGAGTAGGAGATCATCCCTGAGCACAGTTCCAGCTGGCGAACAGAATGAAGGAGTCAAAAAGGCAGAAGATGTGCAAAAAAAAAGCCCTTGCAACAAAAAGGGCCCAAATTTAACCAGGAGTCAAGGATCTCATGCAAGAAATGCAGCCGAGACTGCCATTCCAGGAATGGCCAAGTAAGCTATTTGATTAAGTGTTCAGGGCTACTCCATCATTTCTCGAAGACAGAAAGATGGAATATAACTTGAACTCCTACAAGAAGTTATTATGAAGAATCAGGTCCCCGGTGTTCATGAAAATGTTTGAAAAACTTTAAATATTGCCTAAAGGATCTCACGTAAAATGTGTGCAAACAGATAAAAAAAGCCGAGAAAAAAATTGAAAATCAACTTATATAGAAACTAGAGACATTTTCAGTCCTGTAAAAGTGCTACAGTGACAGAGATAATGCCAATACCTGTGGGCTTGAATGGGGATCAAAGCTAACGTCATTCATAGAACTGTAACAATGATACAGTGACAGAGATAATGCCAATACCTGAGGGATTGAATGGGGATCAAAGCTCAGGTCATTCATTTCTATCAGGTTAGCAGCATACGTTGGTGGAAGACAATCAATCGTTGCTAGAATTAAAATAATGGACAAAAAATTATAATTAAGGAGTAAATATAAAATAAAACCGGCCAAATGGAGGTTAACGGTAGCTCAAATTTCAAAGGCTTTTCTAAGTAAAGTTCCGTTTCATTAAACAAAGAAATGAAAATAGGAGAAAGCTTTAAATATTATCAATGTGAAAATATTTAGCATTCTAATAGACAAAGATTTTCTTTTAGTAATTATTGCAGCCGGCTTAATTTTTAATATTTTATTTTTTTTAAGAAACAAATATTATGGAACCAATTGAGAACACATATTTTTATTTAAACAATTTTAAAAGCAGTCAGAATCACAAAAAGTCGATAAGACAGGCGTACCATTATATTTGACTTGACTCTGCAAACACAACTCTTCATATCCACCAGATAATACAAAAGTTTCGTATGCAGGATTCCACCAAGCGGAGAGCTGACTGCCTTTCTTCAGCATGATGCCAACTCCACCACTGTCACAGCGCACTCTTTGAGGCAAAACTTCCAGGCCGTCTATGGCATTTCTAGGAGAGAAAAGGACATCAGCCTAAGATAAACAGAAAAGATAATTTATTAAATACTGACATTGTATTTTAAAAGTTACTTAAAAAATTAAAATCTGTCGAATTTTAACACAAGAAAACTTAGCATAAACGTAATTTATATCAAGTGAAATTCATAAATATTCATAAACTGTTTTATTTGAAAAATGTAAACACTTGTGTTATTTGAATGTGCTTTAAGCATCGAAATAAGCAACAAATGACATCTAAACTGTAGTTTTAAAATGATCAAACATACCGTTCCATTCAGTAGTAGCTCTTTGGCTTCTGGTAAATTGGCTGCCACAATAATATTTCCGAACGTCTTTTTCAGTCTAGCCAGGCAAAGCGCATTTGTGACTGCTCCATTAAGATGTGCTGGTAGGTTAGACAGAAAACATCAAGTAATATCACGAGTTAATATAATCTATTTAGATCATGTAAAATGAGAACAAGATTCAATCATGTGATACATATTTTCTTAATACTATTTTCATTGAAGTAGAATAACAAGAGATATGAGAAACAGACCTAAAAATTTCATTTAAAACAATTGGTTATAAACATTTTATGATCCTTTCCCACCAAACAAAAAGTTTAATCATACCTATTTGTAAATAGCACTTACTCACAATTAGGCCTATTTTGAAAAAAAAAAGAATTCTACTGTACATTTGACTGATTTTGTGTTCTGTTGTTAGTAAGTTTATAACAGATAGTGAAAATAATGATTGATATAGAAAACTCACTCAAAGTGAAAGATGAATAGTCTTGGGAATCTGGGTCAAATAATGATGGGTTTCCTTGCAACACAGTGAATGATGATTCTGTTGCCAGATAAGGGTCTGTAAAATCAAATGCGCCTGCTCTGTCAACCGACATGGCATAGCCGGGGCATCCATCAAACCATTCTGACATCAATCCTGGCGATAGAAAAAATATGCCCCACCTTAAGTTTGCATCATTTTTTTTATAACTCGAGAAATTTCACCTTAGAGATTGAGATATCTTCAGTTAATTATAAAATAGTGATAACACAAATAACAACTTTTGAGAAAGAAAACCTTATAGGCCAACTTACTTTACAAAGATTATATATTATGTTAATTACTTTTATTTGAATTATATCCATAACACAAACTGGAAAAATATATGGAAAAAAACTTACCCCTGCCTGGGTAGTTAATATTTCTGTTTGTAATGGTGCATTCTGTGAACTGTGCCAAAACTAGTTTGCACTGCTTTTGAATAATACTGCAAACTGAACAACAAAAAATGTTTTACATTAACTTACATGTAAGGCTTACAATTTAAATTTTAAGTAAATTACTTTTAAGTAGGGTCAGTATAAGAGATATTGGGATTAATGAGGAAAGAGATGGGCAAGGGTGGATAATGTGGTAGAGGATAGGGTCAAGGTAAAAGGACTACCAGTGAGTTGTGGAGATTGAAAGTGTTGTTTTTTTGGGTGGGCAGGGACCAAGAGGAGACATGAGGGTGGTGGTACTACTTGGGTAGGATGGTTGGGGGGGGGGGATTAGTCACACCTGAATTTGCAGGTTTCATTTAAATTGCTATATTTATATGTTGTGGTGGCACCTCCAGTAATAAACAACTCAACAAGCCGGCAAGTTTTAGTCTTCCCCCCTCTTGAAAAAACCTGACATGATGTTCCTGCATGAGGGCCAGGGTGAAACAGTCATAAATGTTATGTGCATGACTTCATGGATACCCAAAATTTGCATGTACTAGTATTTAAAACAAAATACATTTTAAATATTTCCCATCCAAATATCATAAATATGAAAAGCATATTAAACCCCAGGTGGTCTAGGGTCATCCTCAGCTATGGGTGATTGCCACGTGGGATGGAAAAGTTTACTCTGATGTCTGATGTAATTAATTTGCATAATTCTAAAGCACCTTTGTTAATGATGTCAACATCAAAACCAACAAGGACTCCATTAGCATCACTGAAACAAAAATATATTCATTAATAAATACATTCAATGTAATGTCACAGAGATTTTAAGTGAAAAGAGCTTGTCCTTTGTTAAAAAGAAATTGTAATTGACATCTTATGGGAATATCATATAATATTTATAAAATCAAATCTTAAATGCTGTCAGCTTTTATTCATCCTGTAAGATCTACTTTTTAAAAGAAAAAAGAATAATCAAGACTTACAGAAAGTTATATGGCCTTTTCCTGCCATCAACAGCAAAGAGCCAAATTTTATCATTGGTTTTTACATCTGTCTGATGAAACAATAAACAAGATATCAATATTTAAATGTTTGATAATGGAAATACAACTGAAATTGAAGGTTAAAAAAATTGTCCTAACACTAAAACAATGGCAGGCTCATTATGTGAACATCTGGGTGTTAAACTTAAACTTAAACCATGCATAGAAAACTTAGGCCTACAATTTTTTTCTTTTACAGATTCTCAATTCTCAACTTATTTTATTAATTAATATTATATATTTTCAACTTCTCTGTCTAAAAAACAGGTTTTGAAAGAATGCCTTATAAAATTTTATAACTGAAAGTTGCAGGTAGTCTAATTGAATTATTTAAAAGAAAACGAACGCAATTTAGGTGGAGGGAGGTCTATAAATAAATAGTCAATAGTGTATATTAATAGTAATAATACTTAGTACTAATAGTACTAATACTAATTGTAGGCCTATGCCTATAGTCATGGCCTATGCCTATAGTAATTAGTATTAGTATTAGCCCTATTTGAATTCCTGTTACTAAAAAAAAAATAAAAAAATCATCATGTAGAACTAAAAAAAAAATAGGCCTGCAATTGCAAACCTGGTGTTAGTATTTAGTAACCTTTATTTTAAAAATGTGATTTACTTACCATTAATTTATTTAGACTTTCAGTGGCTGTCATACGTTGGGTAAGTGTGTGATCGGAGGCGCCGCATCGGAAACAAGCACTTGCTGTTGGCATAGGTCCATAAGCAGATGAAACAATGAAAGCCAGCCAAAAAGCACCTCTCAAATTACTAATAATTGTAAACCCTTTCATTTTCTTCAAGAAGCAATTGGCTAAATTAAGATTTGATTCTAAAATGAAGATAGAAGGATCTTCAGTTAATTAACATTAGATCTGCAAAGGTTATAGAAACCGATAGTTTTCAATATCTTGTAAACAAATAGTGTTGTATTGTAGAGTGAACAGTAAAGAAATCAGTCCCGAGTTGCACTAATCATACATGTTCCTTGGTAACGGAGTTGGGGGGAAGGCATGGGGTAGGTTTGCCCGCACTGCACGAAAGTTAAGTAGGTCACGGCCCCGTGACTTTAGTGAGAGTTCAACAGTCGCGTGACGTGCAACCACAACCTTCCCTACTCTGTGGTCTGCATCTCCAAACAACCAAAAAAAAAAAAAAATGTTATAAAACACCAACACAAACTTAAAAACAATACACTAGAACTAGATTTGTGGCGTACATAGATTTTTCCCAATTAAACGCCATAGAAGGCCTTTATCTAGGCTACGACGTGCTTTATATAAAATTATATTTAATATAATATGCTAATTATCTCAAAATATAAAGCGCATTATTAAAACCTTAAGGAGACCACGAACATGTAGCAGAACTAATTTCAGAGACAAAGAGAGAGAAATATTATGTAGCCTAGGCCTAGATAACGTTATTAATAAAGGATTTATGGGATATCCGTTACTTCTCAAACGTCCTTCAGATAAAAAAATAACATCAGAGGCATAGGTAGAGCCCCTCCCCCAATCCCCCCCCACCCCCCAGCTGTCTTGAGGTTTCACCTCACCCCCAATCCACATCAAAACTGTTGCCGTCACTGGCGTATCAAATAATAAAAGAGAGAGAAAGAGAGAGAGAGAGAGAGAGAGAGAGAGAGAGAGGGTGTGTGTGTGTGGGGATTTTTTTTTTTTTGGGGGGGGGGGGGGCTACGGGGTGTTAAATCCCGGTCATTTAAAATGATATCCAAAAAATGACAAACTCGTGTTTTCAAAGTTAATTATAAAGGTGTTTGACATTTATAAGGACAATAAATGAATATAAATAGATGGTACGTTGACTACAATCGGTATAAACCAAATTCACAATTGTACATCGCTGCAATGCTTTTTTTTCCCCCCTGTTTGATTTTTATATTACGTTTTTGTTCGTCTGAGCTTTGTTTTGTTTAAGGACTTGTGCCACTCTTATTCTTCTCTTTCATTTTTAGGAGGCTATATAAGGCCCTAGAGGTAGTGTATCATAATTTATTGTCATAGCTATTTTTTTAGAGAGCGCATTTGTTGTATAGCTTATCTGTGTAGCTCTTGCTATGTAGTTTGTGTTGGTGACGTTGTCAGGTGTACGACGAAATTCTGAATGCAAACCGGGAAAACCGAACGCCAATTGAACATAGCATGACATTCTTGATAGAAATAGTAAATAATGAGCACAAGGACAGATAGGACACTGTCACTGCCAGAGAAGAAATTGATGCCGGTTTTTTTCACAGTGCAAATGATGCATCGCCCAAAAGAACCGGTTGTATTCATTCCATTTTGCCATGCATGATGTTAACCAGCTCCTCGACGCAGGAAAGCTGACTCACACATTCACTGTTGATGCCTATCGCAAGGCAAGTCCAAGAAACAGTGGCGTAGCGAGGGTGTTTGGCGCCCAGGGACAAGATTCGCGCCCGGGGACAAGATCCATTTTAAAGCGCCCTTTTTTCTTTTTTTCAACTCTCAAACCCATTATTTTCATTAAAAAAATAATATCAAAGCACATTTTTTCGCCCCTAACTAGCTGGCGCCCGGGGACGTCTGTCCACCTGCCCCCACCACGCTACGCCTCTGCCAAGAAATATAGCTACAAATGACTAATATGCTATGGCCATGGTCTGGGAAACATGACAAGTATGACTTATTTGTAACATTCACGTGTAATCCTAAAAACATGGTAAACTTACTTCTTAGGCAACAGTCATGCTACCGGTCTGATTTAGTAACAAACTGAAATCAATATTTAAAGACTTAACCAAGCACCAAACATGTAGACTTATCAGGGTTATATGATCCATGTGATCGAGTTCCAAAAAAAAACTGCGTCTACCACATGGACACATATTGCTATTCAGGGTTCCGGAAGACAAAGCCTGGGGCAATTATAACATTAAAAAACAAATATCTGAGCATCACTCCGTGCTACAAAAGACCTCCCGAGACTATAACATGAAATCGTAAATTTATATTTGATACACGACCCATGTGGTCCATTAAATCCAAACAAACCGTGTATGCTCATGGTTAACGGTAAATCCACAAAAGAATCCTCAAAATATTTCCGTGCCGATACCAAAAGCAAAAGGCAACGGTTATCCAAAATATCCAGGCCGAGATGATTGTAGAACTTTGTTACACCTGAGCAAATCAACTTGGCCATTAACAGATGGGTAACTCTACCGTAGCGGGTCCCGAGACCGAGATGCCTTGAGAGCCTTTGTTTGTGGCCTATGACAGGCGATGATGATGATGACGATGATGAACAGATGGGTGGGTGATACAAACAATATCTGTCTCTGAGATACAACGCCCTCATTAACTTAGAATGACGTAGAGATTAGTACTTCATTTCAAAGCGTTAAAGACATCTTAAAATACTTGTATAAGGGGCAGGATGATACGATAATTCAATTCGTTACTGTTCGCAAAGAAAAGGAATATACTATTAAATGGGACGAAGTAAGAAATGACCTGACGACCATATATGTTAAGGGCACCTACAGGCATGGGCGCCCGCAGGTAGGGGCAAGGGGGGCACTTGCCCCCCCCCCCCCATTGATTGGATAAAAAATTTTTTAGACAAAAATAGACCAAAAATTTATTAAAGTAAAGAGAAAATAAAGAGAAAGTAACTAAGCTGATGTCCTGTCCGTTCGTTCACCATACAAATACGCTACATTAAATTAAAACTATATTAAAACATTACTAAATTCCCCCCCCCCTGGAAAGTTAATCGATTTTTTGCCCCCCCCCCCTATAAAGTTTTCTGCGGGCGCCCATGGGCACAGGTAATACAACATTTGCGAACTACCATTTGGAAAACATTGACGTAGATCAAATTTAAAGGAATGGAGGTAGCTTTACGTAACATTGGATCCCAGGCCACTGTGGAATGTAGGTAGCTTTACTTAACAGTGGACCCCAGATCCCAGGCCACATAGGAAAGTAGGTAGTTTTATCTAACAGTGGACCCCACTAAATCGATACCAAATCACAGGCAACGCAGGAATTGAAGTAACGTTTACTGTTGGGGATCCCAGGTCACGAAGCTAGTACGAATAACGAAATGTTTAACGACAAATTGATGGGGGGGGGGGCGGGGCTGCTCAGCCTATAGCCATTGGTACCAGCTACTTATTTGGGTAAAAAGCCACATGGGGCATTTTCAAGGCCATGTGGTTTGGTTTGCGATTGTCAGGGACATGCCCAGACCGAACCAAGACGATCTATTGTATAAACCAAATGGGCAAAACAGAGTTTGGCTCATAGATTATGAAAAAAATCACTGCCCAGTTCAATCCTACTTGAACCAGCTAGACATTCAACAGTGACTCGAGCTGCCACCTTACACTCATGGGATAGAAGAAGGGGAAAAATTGCTGACAGAGTGCCTCTACCTTGACCTTGGGGAGACTAGATCAACGAGCGGTTCATGTGTTAGATTAATAAGACACACACAATATGTGCACTTAAAATAATATATGTGAAGCTTTAATTACGGCTGGACAATATGCGACTTCATACATTTCGACAAAGGCCTCCGTCAGTACAACAACATTCATGCCATTACCAGTTTAAACGTATATTAATGAAACGGTGAGATATACTCTGGCATGGAGTGGTATAGTCAAAACTAGGGTTATTTTACACCCCAGAGTATAGTTAGGCGAAGGCCAGCTTATTCCCCGGGGTATGTTATGGGCACTAGGGCCTGGAACAAACTATACCAGAGCTTAATCTGGACAGGGGTTAATTTTCCAGCTACACCGGTAGTGGTATCATTCTTGGCGTTGTCGTCCTCAGCATTGTCGCGGTACTATTCATTGTATTAAATAAAGAGAAGACGGGCTTTCTTACCTAGAGAAACGTCCCTGAAAACCTAAAGTGTAATTATCACACAGATGATAGTCATACAGATGATTACAAGACGTGCGAACAATACGACTAAATCGATAAATTAAGCCAATAGCACAAACTGATTCGCATTTGTGCACTAATTAACTAAACCATGACTTTTGACTTTATTTTAACTAATTAGATTCTCAACAAGGTAAGATTTAAGCAGAATTCTAGATATTTTGGGGAGGAACCATTTTGACGGTAGTCTCGAAGATTCCTTTTCGAAGAGTTGTTAACACATAAGTAAAGTTAATACCACTTGAACTCAACCACGCCCAAGACATTAAACCCCTCCCAAGATTTTCAACCACACCCAAGTTTTTCAACCACACCCAAGTTGTTTAACGACACCCGAAATTTTCAACAACAGCGAATATTTCCAAACACACCTAAGATTTTCAACCACACCCAAGTTGTTTAACGACACCTAAGATTTTCAACCATGACCCAGATGTTCTGACACACCCAAGATGTTTTTTTTTGTGGGATTTTGTTCCTAAATTCCTCAGTAGTGAACTGTTCAAACAAATAATTTCACATTGAAATATGTTGTCATGATGTGTCTTGGGTATTTTTCTTACCGTGGTCAAATCAATGTATTTTATACTTTTAAAAAATATTCGATTGTATCTTTATATTTTATAGATAAGTTTTATGTCCTTTGTAAGTTTTCATCTAAATTATGATTTTCTTTGCATTACTTCATCTCACATAGTTATAATAATGAAAACGTAATGATCTGATGATGTTTTTCATTCTTCTAAAACATCGCACACGCTTCATTTGAATACACATTCATGTCAAAACCTGTTGGACAGTGGTCGGGAAATCGCGAGCCGCATGCGGCTCTTAGCGACCTGAGTGCGCCTCGGCCATTAGGCCAGAAATCGGTTTAGGCTCCGAAAAACATTGGTTCTTGACAGGTTATTGAAAGAAAATTTGGCTCTCAAAAAAGTTAAGGGAGTTAAGCCATACAAACCTTTTAAATCTGCATAAGATGAATTACGTCTCTTGAGCCAGGCGGTCGACATCCACTAGGGCAGTCCTGCACAATCAACATTTAACATGTCAGGCCGCAATACTTTATAACAAAAAAAACTTGAGAGGGCCGAAAGAAAATAGGATAAGGGGAAGCCATTAAGAAAATAAAAATAAAAAAGAATATTTCAGTACTTCGCGGGCCGCAAAAAGTAGCTTCGATGGTATTGTTCATCATATTTTTTTTACTGAAAGCTTGCTACCGTTGCAAAGTCGTGGTGGATTTATTTATGTTTTGTAGAAAAATGATAGGCTCGCCAATTTTCAGTGATAAAACGTGCGTGGGATGTCTGACAAGTCAAGTGAATTTAAGAATACCGTTGGATTATTGACAACTTCGTCTTGATTCAATACATTATCGATGAGCTTATACGTTGTCGTTTTGCCTGGGATTTCATTTTAAGTTGATGGCATTGAAATTGTTGTTTTTGGGCTGCTAATACAGTACGTGCACTGAGCCACTGATGATTTCGGTAATTTTGTGCGATATTTGGGAAAACTTTGTGAATCAATTCGTCGGTGGTTGTGATTTTTTTACAGAAGCTTGTTGGCAATGTAAAAAACATTGTGTGGATTCATCGATTGACATGTTCCCATTCACAATGTCCAACAATAATTTTGGGAAACGTTCAGCGGATGCATCATTGTGTAGTTGTACACGCATATTGGTCTTCAAAGTCATTTCTGTAAGTGTCGCCATAAACTGATTATTTGAGACATGCATTTAATACAATAGCAGCTGTTGAACGTGGTATAACTAATTGTTGCGGCCTTCTTGCGTTGGCCTAGTCACATCCTTCTTAATACTTGCCCTGTTAGGATCTTCATCCTTACACTTTAAATGAATCTCGCAGTAGTTACGTTTACTGCACAGTCAGTAGAATCCACGTTATCTAGATATTTACAACACTATCCTAATATATATACATCACAACTCCAGGATGAAGATATAACAGTACTTTATTTACAGGATCCAATATCAATTCACAGCGACAACGTTCACTGGAGATAATACAAACTCTCTGGACTCTCAATACAAATTCACCGGACTCTCAATACAAACTCTCTGGACTCTCAATACAAACTCTCCGGACTCTCAATACAAACTCTCTGGACTCTCAATACAAACTCTCAGGACTCTCAATACAAACTCTCTGGACTCTCAATACAAACTCTCCGGACTCTCAATACAAACTCTCTGGACTCTCAATACAAACTCTCCGGACTCTCAATACAAACTCTCTGGACTCTCAATACGAACTCTCCAGACTCTCACACATCGGCTCAACTCCCAACTATCAACTGACGATCACTTGTCTCCCTAACTTTCAACTCCCATTTCAGCTCACAGCTAACTCACTGTCACACGGAGTATGCCCCCCCCCAATCCAATTCAAACATAATAACACACATGACACAACTCACGGATCCACACAAGGTTTATAAGAATGACAGTGATTCCCATACACAACTAGTTCACAACACAAATAAAGTTTGTCGAAAATTACCTGAGAATAAAATAAGTGCGCCACCGAAGAGCTGTTCATTTTCTCTAAAATCTTTTAGTATACGATGAAGCGCTTCCAGTTGCTTTTGTATGTGCCATAGTATATTCGGCCCATATAATGAGTTGACTTTATGGGAGTACTTTACAAATTCCATTCTTTTTTTGTATATTGCATGGTTTTGTCTCAGTTATTTGCATATTCTAGGGCAATTTCAGTGCTGAATGTGCTGATCGGCCACCACCCAAAAGAGTTGCTGCTATTCCAGATGATGCAATATTTGTTCGTAATCGTATATTTGCCGGTTGAAAAAATAAGGTAAATTAGAAAAGGTTTGCCTGTGCCTCTCGGGAGCATCTAAGTCATACACTCCGCCGATTTGACTTGTAATTGAATGCATAATTCTGTCATACACTATGTGTTGTTCTGGAACAAATTTCAAAAGATTCATTTGAACAAATGTACCCACATAGTCGATATCAAAGTGTGTTTCTCGTTGTAAATCACGATGGAAAAGATTGTTTGCAGATAGATTCGGAGCCAAACATATGTCCTCAATCATAACCAAAAAACTTATTATGCTTTATGATTTCAAACAGAGCCATTGCATGTGTCATGGTATGAATTTAATTTAATTCAAATAGCGACATTTCAGTTTCTTCTTCTATTGTTGGCTCCTGGTTTAAATTCAGTCTTCTATTAGATGGGTGCTTGGGATGTTGGCTTGGGGGAATTGAACTCCAGACCACCATTTGAGACAGTTAGTTTCTGACTTAGTGCAACATTTTTTAAGAAGGCCTTAATTTTTGATATTTCTTTATAATGTGTCGATGGAGTGGGCTTCGGAGGACGAAATCCACATGGCTTGGGATTATTCTTCAAGGATTATAAGCTGGTTCCCAACAGCAAATCGCCTCTCTCCACGCCGCTGGATAACCCAAGGGAACATCATTGATGATACAGCTTGGCACCAGTGACGTCGCAGGAGCTGTTGTTTCATTGTATCAATGTTATCCGCCTTTCGGGACTCCATCAGAGTTCGATTTCAGAGTTTCCTTCTCTTAGATGAGTTGCCAAGGTTAACGAGTCCCATCCACCAAGGGTGCTGGTGATGGGCTTGACTGGGCTCTGGCTGGAATTGAACTCCAGACCACCAACTTGACTCAGTTTAGACCACTCGGCCACCCGATATTAATATATTAATATATATAATTTATATTATTGGAGGTATATAAATATAATTTCAAACGTAACTGCTGCATAGGTGGATCAATCGCTACAACTATCTGAACTAAATTTTAAAAATCCATGCTTGTTGCCTGCTCACGTGACAAAAACAGTCTAATTTCTTTACGTACGAACCAGACGGAAAAAAAAAAAATAGTTAAAAATTACTTCAAAAACGTAATTAAAACACACACAATTTTTTCTTCTTTGAGTGGCAATGCAAGGCATGACGGGCTTTCGCTAATCTATAGATATTAGATTAGTATTATCTCACACAAAAGCTTTACACAAAATCGATGGCCCTCGGGCGTAAGCAGTAAACAACAAGAGGCGTTTGGCCACAACCCCTGAAACGATACCCAAGGGACATTATCACCGTGTAGGGGACCCGCACTGAAAGGCAAAGGTAACGCACGGAGACTGCGTTAAATCGAGCACGATTGCATGGCCTCCCACCAAGTGCAGTCGAATTATAATTACTAAACGCAGAAACAGGTTGGGACATGATTACAGTTGGCGTATGGATATGAGGTGAAGGCGTGTGGCAACCTTTCGCCGATGATTCTAACTATTGTGGAGAGTTCGGACCACGAGCGCCGGGCAGATCTCTCAGCAGGGTTACCGGCCATCTGGGGTTACCGGCCATCTGACCAGGGTCGACTGATCAAAGCGCCGGGTGCGTCAGATCTCGCAGCAGGGTACCGGAGTGGGAAGGGGCGACTTAGAGACGTTAAATATATCCACTCCAAACCCCTAGAAAGTCCGGCCGGTTGCTGCGTGAGCAGCAACCCGGCTGGCCAGTTATTTCTTCTCTGGGGCAGCCACACTCAGCGGCCGGTCGAGTGGAGGTCGGGTGTGGCTGTCTTAGGGGCGGAACGTCCCCGGCGTGCCGCTTCGCGGCCCGATCGGAATAAAGACCACAGGGGGAGTGGTTGAAGGCCGGTTTGGTTGGCGGGCAGGTGCGTTGGGGAGGACCATATGAGCCTTGGCTCGGTGTTCGCTGACTTTCTTAAGTAAGTTAGTTAGTAAACAACAACTACATTGAACATCAAATCATAGAAGAAAAGGAGCTACAATTGAATAATCTTTAAATAGTGTCCATCAGAGTTTGACCTGCTTGCTGTCTCCCCGTAGTGGATGTCACGAAGTGAAGCATTGACATCAGTGTTTGACGGTGATTCCACAATTTAAATTACGGTCAACTACTTAACTGTTATTTTTTTAAAATATACAATCTTAGGCTTTGTAGATTTCGTTCTGCGAAGTCTTCACCATCGTCAAATTGTGACGGACGAATCCCAGCAAACAAAAAAAAAGCCCAAACAATCTTAGTTGGCTCAGCCATGCATCACAGTATAGCTGGCTCAACTCTCTGATTGCATGACTGGTTAATAAAGCATTCCCTCTTCCAACTGAGGTCATTTCATCGTGTGCGTTGGTGGCCCACGCAGACTTGAGTAGTTAAGTCAAATTACCACCGAGCCTTAATCTTTGCTCCATCTTATAGCCAGAGTTATCTGCATTTTTCACTGGCTGTTACTGAAGTGGAAGATGTTCAGATTGCAGCTTGTTGAGAACATCATCTTGTCCTCAAGTAAAGGCGTATCCGGAAGTGAAAAGTAAACACTTCAAGCATTTGAAGACACGCCGGCAGTAAACGCCAAGAAGCGAGACACATATCAGATGACACTTTTTTTTTTCGTTTACATAGAGAGTCTTCACTGTCTGACACTATCCCGTTAACCTTTTAAAAGACAGATTCATTTAATATCAAACGTTTTCAACGTTTTAGGCTTGAAGTCTCTCATCATGTTTCAAATGTTTCCCTAATTTTGCCAATAAGCGGCATTGAGTTAAATAAACAAACACACATCGTCAAGGAAGCCAAATGTTTTCTCAGTAGATGTCGAACCACTTTAAAAGAAAAAAAAAAAGGCAATAAGGCAAATGGATTTAATTCATGCTATTCATGTCTGGGTGAACGTAACGCTTTACATCTAAGAAATGTAAGTAATAGTTTACCATATAGATTTAGCATTTTCTTACTGTTATATAATTATTATTCAGTGCTGGGATTATGTTAGATAACTAAGTTAATGCTAGATTATACAGTCGTTTTCTAAACTTTAAAAATATTTTATACAAAATTGAAATGTTTTTTTCCTACGTTAAATAAAGATTTTTTTTTGTTTTGTTTGGTTGGTCTTATTTAAAAAAAAACATATTTTCAGTTTGCCATTAAGCCTTTAAAAATTTATCTGAAGAGAGCCGAATAATGTTTGGAGCTTTGATAAAGTGATATCTAGAAATCATCGGAATATAGAAGGTTTATGTTTTCATTGACAAAAGTAATTCAAATGTTCACACTGAGCGGAAGCCCCGTACGGGAAAAGGGGGGGGGGGCGGGGAGGTATATGTAGCTAATCTGGACCGGGCATTGAATGTCCCATTAACAAAAGAAGGTCCATCACACCACCGATCGGTGTCTTTTTTAAAAACATTTTTAGAGCAAGAGCCAAAAACTGATACCACTATTTAAATTCATAAAAATGTTTTCATTGACAAAAGTAATTCAAATGTTCACACTGAGCGGAAGCCCCGTACGGGAAAAGTGGGGGGGGCGGGGAGGTATATGTAGCTAATCTGGACCGGGCATTGAATGTCCCATTAACAAAAGCAGGTCCATCACACCACCGATCGGTGTCTTTTTTAAAAACATTTTTAGAGCAAGAGCCAAAAACTGATACCACTATTTAAATTCATAAAAAAAAAACAAAAAAACAAACAAACTATTTCTGTATTTGATATTTGGATTTAATTGAAATTTCACGATTCGTTAAGATTAATTAGACACCAACAATTTGTGTCAATATAACAGTATAAGGTAAGCTTTAATGTTAATTTTACAGAATACAAAAGTATACGTTTCGGCACATGCCTACATCAGTACAACAAAAAGACAATTAAGTATACATTAAATTTACATAATATATATATATATATATATATATATATATATATATATATATATATATATATATATATATATATTACAAAAAAAGAGAGAGAAAAATAGAAGTGGGAAAAAAAAAAAAAAAATATATATAATAAAATTATAAAATATATATATATATATATATATATATATATATATATATATATATATATATATACAGATATCTTACTTAAAAAGGGGGAGAAAAATAGAAGTGGGGAAAAAAACAGACAGCAGCAAATTAAAGAAAAGTATAAAGGAAGTGATTTGAGCAAAATTGTAAAAATTAAACAGGAAAAAGACATGGCACCTAGGTAAAATAGTGGATTTGTTTAGTGAAATTGTCATAGTTTTTTCTAACAATATCTTTATTGAATAGTCTATATGTTCTAACAATCCTATAACTGTAAATGTTTGTATTACCAGTATCTATGGTCATTATGATCTTGAATAAAATACTATGCAGAGAGGGTGGAGGGGGCTAGCTTAAACCACTTATGGTGTGGGAGTGGGTGGGCGGGATAGACGTCCTCGCTAGAGCTTAAAATGTGTGCATTTGAAGTTGTACTTTGTATGGGAAATAATAGCATGAATGCGTTGTGGATGATTTAAAAAAAAGCTTTCGATAACGTTCTTTGTTTCATTTAATTAAATCTCGAATAGTTTTCTGTCCTTGCTACGTACATTTTGGTCAGCGAGACATGTATCACCACAACTTAAATCCTTGTTAGTTTTTGGTTACGTAACAACGCGTAGCGAAAATTATAGTGGTCTAATTTGTAACAGTCATTAGTCAGAAGAAGTCTCCTTTTTGAAGGAGTATTATGGGAATAAGACGACTACAGTAGCGTTTTTTTTTTGTTGTTTTGTATGTGCCAGAATCTCTTAGTTTTTAATATACCCGTGTCGTAAAATGACTTCTGAAATTAAATGATCACATGCAGACCTACTCGAGATACCTCTTTGAAAATGTATTTTAAATGGTAAATTTATTCTGTTTTACAATCAACTTGATTCTGTTTTGTTATCCACTTGATTCTGTTTTATAATCAACTTGATCAGTTATTATAATCATCTTGATTCTGCTTTATAATAATCTTCATTTTTCTTCATAATCAATAAATTTTAGAGTTGGAAATATGTAGTAGTTGAAGTTGCATTTTTTTTAAAAATGTTGGTGACAACTGCCACTCCTCCGATTGTATCACACTATTTGTGGATATTAAGGGTATGAAGTTATAAAAAAAAAAACCTGAAGGCAGTGGTCCTCAACCTTCCTAATGCCGTGACCCTTTAATACAACCCCACATGCTGTGGTGACCCCCGAACCAATTAATGAATTCGTGGCTACTTCATAAATATGTGTCTTTCGATGGTCCAGTGGGTTGCGACCCCACAGTTTGAGAACCGCTGCCTTAAGGGAAGACATAATATGTGTACAGCGCAGGATTTAAACGTCTACATATTCAACAATGTATACCTTTCCATTTGTTTTAGAGATCCTCATCATAAAAAAGGTATATTTATCGTTGATTTCAAATGTTGCTGAACAATAGAATGTCTACATCAAAGCGATGAACACAAACAGAGGCTTCGTTTAACGGTTCTCAATTCCAATGACAGTTTCTCAACCATGAACATCTTCACAACTGTAATCATTCTTTACGTGTTCGTCCACCCCATTTGTTTCGGAGCCGTAACCACCGCTGCCACTGACGACGGTAGCTGGCTTATAAACGAAGGTTCTTCTTGTGACTTCACAGAAAAAAATTCAGTAGACAATCTGGGTTTGTACTATTTCATAAGTTTAAATTTTATTTCTGATTAGCGGTTTCATCGATATACGATTATATATAAATACATTTTTTTTCAAGCCATAGAGGTTTTTTTTTTTTTTTACAAATGTCATTATTCATAATTTAATTGCAACGCTTCAGTTGGAACTCTAGCGGAACTAAATTATGGGCGAGTTTGTTTGTTTTTAAATGGAGAATCCAAATTTTACAGTAATCAAGTTACCCCTCATGCCACATCCAGTTCCCCCTTATGCTACATCCAGTTCCCCCTCATGCCACATCATGTTCCCCATCATGCCACATCCAGTTCCGCATTATGCTACATCCGGTTCCCCCCTCATGTCACATCCTGTTCCCCCCAAGCCACATCCGGTTCCCCATTATGCTACATCTGGTTCCCTCATCATGCCACATCTGGTTCCCCTTATGCAAAATCTGGTTCCCTCTCATGCCACACCCGGTTCCTCCTCATGCCGCACACGGTGACTACAAGGACATTTTCGATACAACGTAGTGCCAGAGGCATCGCAGGAATTGTCGTAACTGTCATGGCATGGAATACGGTGTCATACCTGCTTGATAACGTGATTAGATGCTCCCGTGTTGGGTTCACGCTCGTAGCCTTTAAACCTGGGGTACATAGTCGCAATCGGCCAATGTTAGCGATGGGAGAGTTCCTCCTCGTTGATGAGCGATAATCCGAATTATTTCCATTAACCATAAGGGCCTGGATTTATATAGATTTTTTTTGTTCTTAGTTTAGCCGAAGTTGTGGGCTCCAGCCAAGAAATTTTGCATGTCCTGACGTTGACACACCCGACCAAACGGCAACCCATGTCATCCTATCACTTGACTCGCGGTGAAGCCATTTATTTAAGGGAACGTCTTCCGTGATGATCTGGATTTAAAGCACAATTTTAATAACGTAGCCCAACAATGCTCTGCCTTTATTGAACAGGTACAATCGAAAGCAAGGAGTACGCATTTGTAGGAGAAGAACTGAATTTTACGTGCACTTTGCCTGAAGAGTTCTTGTCAAAGAACTGCACCAGTGATGATATTCTTTTTCAAATTATGCAATTCGATCAGGTTTGTGTTGGCATTGAGATAAATAGTAACGAACTCAGCTGCGTCATGCAATCTTAAAACATCATTAAAAACTTTACTCTAAGTGTATTGTTAGAGTTTAAAAAAAACAAAACAAA
Organism: Lymnaea stagnalis; assembly: GCA_964033795.1. Lineage (NCBI taxonomy): Eukaryota > Metazoa > Mollusca > Gastropoda > Lymnaeidae > Lymnaea > Lymnaea stagnalis. The sequence continues at coordinate 758,187 of CAXITT010000109.1, read as the reverse complement.
AAAACAAAAAAAAGAGATATGATTTAGGTTTTTTGTTGCAGCGAAAAAGCAATAATCTTAGGCTTTTGAAAGGAATTTTCTCAATATAAAAACAAGAAAGACTTATTTGTTTCAAGGTATTCGTGACAAGACTGGAAGGGGACGATCATAATTATTATTTATTTTTTTGTCAATTCATAAATGCGACACTGTTTATCGATATCGTAAAACAAATTATCTTTAAAAGATTCACTGGGAAGAAATTAAACAATTAACAACAATTAAAACACTCAGTTTCCTTTCATAATAATTTGTATTGTGCGTCAACCTGTGTAATTCTGCACGGCAAAAGCACTTAGTGTTTAAACAACGACTTTGAATGTAAAGATTTAGTGACATTCTTAATACCAGAATCCACTGACGTATGAAGCGCCATTTTGTTATTCGATAACGAAGGGCATCATTTTCGAACAACTATAGAGTTTTTTTATTTTTTTGGTCGCTGATGAAGGGACAGAAAAAAAATATTGGCCCGGCTCGAGCGGAACCAATTCTTGCTACGCCCCTGACAGATAATATAAAATGAGTGCTATCATTAACGATGGACATATATTTCCATTGATCCAGCATCTGATGCACATGTGGGGTGGGGGGGGGTGAATACAAAGAAGCCACTTGCTCGTTTATCATGTCAAACTTTGGCTGCAGGCAGGCTAATTATTAATAGCCAAATCTGCATTTCATTATGTCAGAAGACATGTCTTTATGCGGCATTCTAATTTTTACTTCCATTCTTATATCTACATTGCTAAGATATTTAATGTTCAAGAGGCGTGCGTAAGCGATAAATGAGAGGATGAGAGGTTACATCGGGTTGCAATAAGAGTTTAAATTAAGGATATTGAGAGAGGCTTAATCGGGGTATAGAGGAGTCTTTAATCGGGGTATAGAGACAGGTTTTATTGGGGTATCGAGCGCAGCTTCATCGGGGAAAAGAGAAAGGTCTAATCGAGTTATCCAGCGAGACTTAATCGAGGTATAGAGAAAGGTTAATTGTGGTATAGAATAAACGTTAACAAATATCGCTCAATGTAGGGATGGATTATATATTTGTGCAATTTTACAATACATGAACGTTATTTCCCCCCCCCCCCGACCCCTACTTTTTCTTAAATCGGGGAAACTCAATAATGAGCTTATGTGTGTGCTTACAGCCCTTCACGCCCACGGCTTGTTTAAACAAGACGCTATCAGTCAACGCAACGACGGCGCTGTTGAATGTCCGTAACGTCGATTTCAGCTACTTCAACACCGTCTTCAAGTGTTACGTGTCGCAGTCTGGTTCCTGTGACGATGATCAGTTCTTTGCATGTTCTAGGGACCTTAAAGTCCAGAGTGAGTAAACGTAACCTGTGGCCACAGGGTTTCAGAATGTAAAGTTAGGCAACGCCTTTTCTTTGTATACAAGTCCAAAGCTTTATAAATACATTTAATTAGAATTGTGTAGGTACACTTCTATTGATTAAACATACTGAAATAAAGAATATTATTTGGAGAATGTCAAGCCCAGCCTACTACAGTCTTATCCACTCTGATCTAGTCATCCGTGTTAAAATTTAAATGGGGTACTTTTAGTGACACATTCAAAATGGAACCTGCCTGTAATTGAAAAATTCATCTCAGATCCACCGCATAATGTGACAAACTTTACTTGCGTAATTTACAACTGGATCGATCACATGAACTGTAGCTGGCGCCACCCAGTGAGTTATCCCAGTGATGATGGTCCCGATGCTGACATCCTTGTCACAATTGAGTTACACGATTTCAACATGTGAGTACAGCTATTACTGAATAATAATTTATCTAAAAGTCATTATTTCTGAATTTAAAATTTCATTCAAATATATCAGTGTTGCACTAATGTCTTTCAGAATTTAATTTTATGATCAATGCAAATTTTTATTTTGTTTTGTATTAAAAAAAAATTCCTATGGCGATATAGAGAATAAAAGTTGTTATGATTTAGCGGGCTTCCTTCGCACCAAGCTCTTGTTATTCTCCAGATCCACCAACACTTTACTGGAGTCATGGCATTGGCCAAACGACAGCTTCAAAGCTAGAGATACGTATGACGTCACTGTTGTCGTTACCAACACCTTTACACAGACCACGGCAAGGAAGATGTTCACAGTTGTTGCTGAAGATATCGGTCATTAAGATATATTACAAACATTTCATATCCTTTGAACTCAACCATTGCTTTTTCTCTAAGCATTTAAATATATATTAAAAATAAGATTCAAGAGTTTAAAAATATCTGTTCCGTGAATTATTGTAACTTTCTTATCAGATGAAAATCGATATTTTCTATACATTTCAATGTTTCACTGCTTGCTCATTTAATTTTTATTTATTTAAAGTCAAAGGTCACATAACTAATAAGGGTCTCTTCTAAAAAACTTCAGTTGAGCCAGCTCCAGTGACCAATTTGAGTGTTGTAGCACTCGCTGGACCTGAACGTTGCATCAACTTAGCATGGCATGAAAGTTCAGAGAAGAGCACAATTCATAGAATTTCCCAACAAATATTTGGAGATTCTGACTTTGAGGCAAGGGATAAAAAGTAGTGTTGCTTTTAGTGTTGCATTTATTTGAAAAAGTTTGTAATATTACATGCACTGGTTATTTTGGGGCTGATAGGGCACATTGGTCTTAATACATCCAATATAAAAAGTGAATTTAATAATGACGTCATAGTTATTAAACTCAAAATATTCCCAGTTTTAAAAAGGAACACTTACACGTTTCCTAATAAAAGCAATGTTTTGAAAGAAAACGTGTGAAATTTTCAAGAACTCGTGTATTCATGGAATTTGAGTAAAATTTAATGTATCTAATGCTACTTACACATTTTCTTTATAAAAACTTTAAGCTACTATCAGCGACAGTTTTACATAAATTATCTTATGAAATATGTTTATGGCTCGTTAGTTGTTTTTTTTTTAAAGTCTTTTTTTTTTGAGGTGGGGGTTATTTTAAAAATAAACGTGTTTTGTCTCCTCAACGTGAAGGTACTCGCCAGCAATATTTCAGCGCACAATTTCACTTTCTGCAATTCTGTCCCAAACACACGTTATAACTTCTCCGTGGACTGCAAGGCGTTGAATCTCAGGGGTTATTGGAGCAAAAAAGTGATCTTCCGGAATTTTTCGAATCCTGAATTTGGTGAGAGATTTTGCCCATTTAACCTATTTGAAAACCTCCGTTGTAAATCATATTTTAATTTGACGTTCTATATTGATTGATTGATTGTATTTTTATATAGCGCTGGTATCCATGCTACTTTAGCATGCTCACTGCGCTCTGGTGTTCTTAAATCTATTTGAACAAAAATGTCTTTAAATGTTTCTTAAATGATTTTTTAAAACTTTCTAATTGCCTTAAAGATTGAGGCAAACCGTTTCAGAACACAGGCTCTATCGCTTTTAAAAAGCGCACTCCTTAAGACCATTTTCAGGGGTCTCCAACTCAAATTATCCGGGGGCTGCAGGAAGTAGAGTCTGAGTGAGACTGGCCAGCAACTAGTATTCCACAAAAATGTGATTAAGAATTCAATAAAGCAGAACTGTTACTGTCTGCTTAAACTTTATTAATAGCAAATAAAAATTTTAAGGGTTTTCAAGAATTAGACTTCACTTCCTTTCTCCTACACTTTGTTGCCAGATACCTGGCACGCTTATACTTTCAAAGCTTAGCAATTTTGGCTTGAGTGAGGAAGCCACTGAGACCCTGAGTATAGCTTGAAGATGCCCATCAGTAACTTTGAATTATTAAAGTTTATGTGGAAAAGGCACATGATACGCTTGAACAACCTAAAGACATTTTTGGGAAGGTGGAGGACAAAGCTCTCACAAATTGTCCATTCTTGTCTGTTTTTCCATATATCTTCCTGAACTTAGCCTTTAGTTCAGAATTTCACTGAAGCTCAATCAGCTCCATTTGAAACGCAAGTGGGGGAATGGGGCGTTTTCCACAATGAAAAGGGTTAGCACAAATTTGAAAAGTGATGATGGTCCCGATGCAGACAACCTTGTCACAATTGAGTTACACTATTTCAATATGTGCTGCATGCATGTGCTGCATGTGCTTCTGTGTGTTTTGAAGTCTGCAAAAATGTGATAAAATTCGTCCTGTAGTTTTCCAATGGCATCAATATACTTACTATTGAATGGTGTGCCCGAGTCCATGAGTATTTTGAATGTTGGAAAATGGCAGAAGTTTTTCTGAGAACCATAACATAAGTTTTGTGCAGAAAGCCCTGATATTACTATAGGCAACACAAACAAGCTGCTCCTTGTTTTTTTAACTTTTTGTTGAGTACATTCATCATCTGTGTAATGTCAAAAGCCAAGTCCATGAGTCATTTGGGATCACTTAGTACAGGAGCAACTACCCCATCCTTCGCCATGAAGGCTTTTAAGGCTAAAACGTGTTTTTATTTATGCTAAGAAGATGCTATTGTGGGGAGAACGAAAATTAATTTTTTATCGTAGACAAGGCTTTTTTGACTAAACCTATTTTGAAATGACATAAGTGACAGGCTTGGAACTCCTACACTGGCAATAACTAGCGGTAATTTTAATAGGGATTCTTTGATACTGTGTCAGATTGCGACGATTTACATAATTATGGTTGTGCATTTCCCTCGAACTGAAGTGGTGAACGTTTGTCCAAACCGATCTATGGCCATCTTTGTCTCATAAAATGCTATGAAATACTTTTAGGCCGATTCTGAAACGGTTTTGACCACTACAATCCACATCCAAACCCTTACAAATATAATAAAAATCAGAATTAGACTAGTCAATGAGATTCGACTGAAACCGCTGCGATGAGTCACATTAGAGATATGAGAATGGGGAAAACGCGCGGGCTGCATTAACATTGAACTTTGCTGTCATGTATCGGGCCAAAAATTATCGTCTTGCGGGCCGCGAGTTCAGACCCCTGTTCTAAATGTACTCGTAGTCTAAAGAATGTTCATTTTTTTATATATCTTATTAGTTTTCAGTTAACTCTTTGATTTATTTTATTTCAATACAAAAATTATGCTATCACATCTGCCTTTTATTTATCATGAATCTAATCGTTATGAATGTGCAAATAGCTGAAACAGTTCTCAATGGATCGAAAACAGGCACTGCATACGTTTTTCCTATCATACGCATTAAAATGATTCATTTTTCCTCATTAAACATTGTCTTCCATAACATCCTACAACACCGTCACCGTAAACATATGTTACACACACACAGGCAGCAAACACAAAAAAACAACACAACTTCGAAAGATTTGTAAGATGAAGGTAAATCGCATTAGCAAAGATCACCAACATCATTTCATTAAAAATTAAATCTAAATTTAGCAAGGCGATAGACCAGCTGCCACACTAAACTTAGATTTAAATGCCACACAAACATCGTGTCAAGTAGATTTACTGCCACACTAAAATCCTGACTAGTAAACTCCATGTCATGCTTACATACAATTTGAATGCGAATATTTTTATTTAATATATATATATATATATTTCTCTCAGCATCAGCTTTAGCCAATTTCATTTTGAATGAACATTTTTAACAACCTTATCCTGTTTGCATTTATAATTTCTGTTTATAGCGCAAAATGCAATTACAGCCTACATTTTTATTGTTTGGTGTAAGCCAATTTTATAAACCCATTTGATACACACATACAAACACACACACACGCACGGAAACCACGCACACACACACACACACACACACACACACACACACACCTGTTTCCATTAGGTTATGTTACCGCAGATCTTAATTTGTTTCATTTCCGTTATTGTCTGCATTGATCTTCCCCCCCCCCCTCAGGTATTTAAGACTTGGTATACTCATGAAGATATATTGCTATTGTTTTGATATTTATAGATTAAAGTCATGCACACACACACACACACCCACCCACACACACCCACACCCCTGTTTCCATTAGGTTATGTTACCGCAGATCTTAATTTGTTTCATTTCCGTTATTGTCTGCATTGATCTTCCCCCCCCCCCCTCAGGTATTTAAGACTTGGTATACTCATGAAGATATATTGCTATTGTTTTGATATTTATAGATTAAAGTCACGTGAGCATTCTAGACACGCAAAGAAATATATTTTATAAGCCAATTATAATGTTGTTGATTAAGAGCAACACTTTACAAAAAAAAAAAAAAAAAAAAAAAAAAAAACTACTGCGGTTGGCTTTGTTTTTGTTGTTTCCGCCGTAATTAAGACTTACTATTGACCTAACTTTCTAGTTACAATAACGCTTGTTGATTTTTAATCAGGAGGAAAACAAAACAAATACATATTTTGTTGGCTTTAAAGCAAAGAGTGAATGTGATGTTACGAGTTAACATATTGTTACTGTGCATTTACAAAATTTCCCACAGCACCATCAGAAGGACCTTTGGTAGTTGAGGGGAGCTATAACACATCTTTCTGTAACCAAGGATCAAGAAATGTTACAGTATTCTGGCAGGTAGAGCAGTTCGACAGTCTCTCTATACGACTTATAATGTAGTTGAAACTCATAAGTTATCTTGAGCTGTTAGCCAAAAATTCTACTTATATCAATAGGATCATTCTAAATTTAGATAAAGAAGAAACATCCATGATTGTTTAACAGGAAGTTGATAACTCATCCACCAATGGAGTAATAAGGTACTACTCTATTAAAAGAAACGGGAAGCTATTGGGTAACGTGACAGCCGCACAGCACAACGTGACAGTCACACTTGAATGTGCCGACTCACCGATCACCATAAACATCTCTGCTCAGAACGGTGCTGGCGAGTCAGTCATACCTTCTGTCCTGTCCATCGCACCAGCAACATTCTCAGGTACTCAATTCCACATGATGAGCGTCCGCACATTACCATCACACATTTAAGAGTTATTGCTTAAAGAAAAAAAATGTATAACCACGTATCGTGATTATTTTCAAATTATCTGTCAAAATTATTGAAATGATCTTCAGGACCGTCGCCTGTAAAACGAAGCCGCCCCACTCCCACTCCATTTGGACGCGCTTACGTAATGCAGATTTAAAAAAAACAACCTCAAAATATTAACCGTCTTAAAGAAGGACAACACCGATCTATAGATTATAGACATTATATTATATATAGGAGCTTATAGGCATAATATTATAGATAAGAGATTTTAGGTATGACATTAAAGGTAGGAGATTGTAGATAGGAGATTATATGCAGGAAATAAGAGATTATGAGATTATACGCTGGAGATTATAGATAAGAAATCATAGGCAGGAGATTATTGGCAAGTAATAGGATTTTACAGCAAAGACCGAATGATATTTTAAAAATTAAAATCAATTTATATTATTTTAAAAAAAAATCTGTTGACAATATTATTAAATAATTGATGTAATAATTTAACTGTGATTTATACGATTTAGTATACTAAATAATATACTTTAAAATAATGATAATGTAAAAAAATATAATATATTTTATATAATTTTATTTGTTTTTTTTGTTTTAAATCACACAAGTGATATTCTTGTAAAATCCAGGTTTATTATTTAAATGATACAAGTGCTATTTTTGTATACACCTAGTTAGTTAAGCAATACGAGAGCTACTCTTGTATAAACCCGGTGTTTTAAGTGACACAAGTGCTATTGTTGTAGGTCGTAGTCACAGCACGATACAGCTCTGTTCGGGAAAGCCATATAATTTACTTCATACTGCTTTGATATTTCCAGTGCTATCTGAGATAAGAGACACGTTCCATGTTATGTGGTACAGAAAGAACAACTCGTTTACTGCTGTTTGGGACTCTGTATCTCCGAACTTGGTTTACACGGTATTCTGGAAAAATAAGGTATGCTACTAAAAGCTGATCTACATTTAAATAGCCAGTAATAGTGAACAATGTATAACAATATTTTGAAATTAATTAGATACGGTACAAAGGTTGTTTGCGTCATTTGAAGAATTAAGTATCAGGTTTGTACTGGAGTTCTGATTTGTATTTGAAGTAAGATTTTTATTCAGAAGGTGTACTTACATTATTGGTTAATATCTGTTAATAATAACGCTAAAAAAATAGTTAAATCACTTTGTGTCATTTCAAATTAATAACAGAACAGCTTATAAATTAAAGTAAAAAAAAAAAAAAAAGAAAAAAAGGCGATTTTTTAAAATTCTATTTAAAATTTCTTTCAAGCGGGACAACTTTGTTAGACATAAGGTGATTTCCCCTGGAGAAATGATTGTTAGTAGTACGACTCTCCGAAACCCTGAAGAATTTATGTACGGTATAACCTTCACAAATATGAATTTTGGTTGGACTTCGGGTATTAACTGGTCCCAAGCAATTTATTTTGCTGATCCAGGTATTTATTAGAAATAGGTAAAATTAAGTTAATTATAAGTAAAATTCCAATATTGATCATTCGAGACCTATAGAGTAAATTATAATAACAAGTTGAGCATTAATTATAATACCTAAAAATAATATTATTCACGAATTTGTGTGTGTCTGTGCTCTAAAGCTATGAAGCTTGATAATTAAAAAAAAAAAATTATTTGTTAATGATTGACTAAACCTTTTAAAAAGAATAATGACAACTTACAGGAAATCCTATCCCCAGTTTTTTATTTCGACCTCTTTTTAAAGATGAGGTTAAATAATGAAATCTATTAAAATACTTTCATTGGCTAAACCAGTGGGCGGCAAACTCATTATTCAAAAGAGCCAAAAATCGGCAGCAGTATATTTTAACACATTTTGAGAGACCAATTTCTTTTCAAGTACCTGTCAAAAACCATGTTTTTTGGAGCCACATTTCTTTTCAAGTACCTGTCAAAAACCATGTTTTTTGGAGTCAAAACCGATTTGTGGTTGACTGGCCCAGCCGCACTCAGGTCGTTTAAGAGACGCATGCGGCTCGCGAGCCAAGATTTGCCGATCACTTGGCTCAATTCATATGACTTAAGAGCGTCATTTTAAAAAGTAAATAAGAAAAAAGTTTTCGACATACATTTTAGTCAGCATGTCGCTGTAAGCTGACATACCATTAAGTCAGTATGTTGCTGTTCGCTGTAAGCTGGCATACCATTTAGTCAGCATGTCGCTGTAAGCTGACATACCATTTAGTCAGCATGTCGCTGTAAGCTGACATACCTTTTAGTCAGCATGTGGCTGTAAGCTGACATACCATTTAGTCAGCATGTCGCTGTAGGCTGACATACCTTTTAGTCAGCATGTGGCTGTAAGCTGACATACCATTTAGTCAGCATGTCGCTGTAAGCTGACATACAATTTAGTCAGCATGTGGCTGTAAGCTGACATACCTTTTAGTCAGCATGTCGCTGTAAGCTGACATACCTTTTAGTCAGCATGTCGCTGTAAGCTGACATACCATTTAGTCAGCATGTCGCTGTAAGCTGACATACCTTTTAGTCAGCATGTGGCTGTAAGCTGACATACCATTTAGTCAGCATGTCGCTGTAGGCTGACATACCTTTTAGTCAGCATGTGGCTGTAAGCTGACATACCATTTAGTCAGCATGTCGCTGTAAGCTGACATACAATTTAGTCAGCATGTGGCTGTAAGCTGACATACCTTTTAGTCAGCATGTCGCTGTAAGCTGACATACCTTTTAGTCAGCATGTCGCTGTAAGCTGACATACCTTTTAGTCAGCATGTCGCTGTACACTGACATACCTTTTAGTCAGCATGTTGCTGTAAGCTGACATACCTTTTAGTCAGCATGTTGCTGTAAGCTGACATACCTTTTAGTCAGCATGTCGCTGTAAGCTGACATACCTTTTAGTCAGCATGTCGCTGTAAGCTGACATACCTTTTAGTGAGCATGTCGCTGTACGCTGACATACATTTTAGTCAGCATGTCGCTGTAAGCTGACATACAATTTAGTCAGCATGTCGCTGTAAGCCGACATACATTTTAGTTAACATGTTGCTGTAAGCTGACATACCATTTAGTCAACATGTTGCTGTAAGCTGACATACCATTTAGTCAGCATGTCGCTGTAAGCTGATATACCTTTTAGTCAGCATGTCGCTGTAAGCTGATATACCTTTTAGTCAGCATGTCACTGTAAGCTGACATACATTTTAGTCAACATGTTGCTGTAAGCTGACATACGTTTTAGTCAGCATGTCGCTGTAAGCTGACATACCTTTAAGTCAGCATGTCGCTGTAAGCTGACATACCTTTTAGTCAGCATGTCGCTGTAAGCTGACATACATTTTAGTCAACATGTTGCTGTAAGCTGACATACCATTTAGTCAGCTTGTCGCTGTAAGCTGACATATCTTTTAGTCAGCATGTGGCTGTAAGCGGACATACCTTTTAATCACCATGTCGCTGTAAGCTGACATACATTTTAGTAAGCATGTCGCTGTAAGCTGGCATACCTTTTAGTCAGCATGTCGCTGTAAGCTGACATACCTTTTATTCAGCATGTCGCTGTAAGCTGACATACATTTTAGTCAGCATTTCGCTGTAAGCTGACATACCTTTTAGTCAGCTTGTCGCTGTAAGCTGACATACCTTTTAGACACCATGTCGCTGTAAGCTGGCATACTTTAGTCAGCATGTCGCTGTAAGCTGACATACCTTTTAGTCAGCATGTCGCTGTAAGCTGATACACATTTTAGTCAGCATGTCGCTGTAAGCTGACATACCTTTTAGTCAGCATGTCGCTGTAAGCTGACATACCTTTTAGTCAGCATGTCGCTGTAAGCTGACATACCTTTTAGTCAGCATGTCGCTGTAAGCTGACATACCTTTTAGTCAGCATGTCGCTGTAAGCTGACATACCATTTAGTAAGCATGTCGCTGTAAGCTGACATACATTTTAGTCAGCATGTCGCTGTAATCTGGCATACCTTTTAGTCAGCATGTCGCTGTAAGCTGACATACCTTTTAGTCAGCATGTCGCTGTAAGCTGACATACCTTTTAGTCAGCATGTCGCTATAAGCTGACATACCATTTAGTCAGCATGTCGTTGTAAGATGACATACCTTTTAGTCAGCATGTCGCTGTAAGCTGACACATCATTTTGTCAGCATGTTGCTGTAAGCTGACATACCTTTTAGTCCAACATTTTGCTGTAAGCTGACATACATTTTAGTCAGCATGTTGCTGTAAGCTGACATACCTTTTAGTCAGCATGTTGCTGTAAGCTTATATACCTTTAAGTCAGCATGTCGCTGTAAGCTGACATACCTTTTAGTCAGCATGTCGCTGTAAGCTGACATACCTTTTAGTCAGAATGTCGCTGTAAGCTGGCATACCGTTTAGTCAGCTTGTCGCTATAAGCTGACATACCCTTTAGTCAGCATGTTGCTGTAAGCTGACATACGTTTTAGTCAGCATGTCGCCGTAAGCTTACATACCTTTTAGTCAGCATGTCGCTGTAAGCTGACATACCATTTAGTCACCATGTCGCTGTAAGCTGACATACAATTTAGTCAGCATGTCGCTGTAAGCCGACATACATTTTAGTCAACATGTTGCTGTAAGCTGACATACCATTTAATCAACATGTTGCTGTAAGCTGACATACCATTTAGTCAGCATGTCGCTGTAAGCTGACATACCATTTAGTCAGCAAGTCGCTGTAAGCTGACATACCTTTTAGTCAGCATGTCGCTGTAAGCTGGCATACCGTTTAGTCAGCTTGTCGCTATAAGCTGACATACCCTTTAGTCAGCATGTTGCTGTAAGCTGACATACGTTTTAGTCAGCATGTCGCCGTAAGCTTACATACCTTTTAGTCAGCATGTCGCTGTAAGCTGACATACCTTTTAGTCAGCATGTCGCTGTAAGCTGATATACCTTTTAGTCCTAGTGTCGCTGTAAGCTGACATACATTTTAGTCAGCATGTCGCTGTAAGCTGACATATCTTTTAGTCAGCATGTCGCTGTAAGCTTACATACCTTTTAGTCAGCATGTCGCTGTAAGCTGACATACCTTTTGGTCAGCATGTCGCTGTAAGCTGACATACCATTTAGTCAGCATGTCGCTGTAAGCTGACATACATTTTAGTCAGTATGTCGCTGTAAGCTGGCATACCTTTTAGTCAGCAAGTCGCTGTAAGCTGACATACCTTTTAGGCAGCATATCGCTGTAAGCTGACATACCTTTTAGTCAGCATGTCGCTGTAAGCTGACATACCATTTAGTCAGCATGTCGCTGTAAGCTGGCATACCTTTTAGTCAGCATGTCGCTGTAAGCTGACACACCATTTTGTCAGCATGTTGCTGTAAGCTGACATACCTTTTAGTCCAGCATGTTGCTGTAAGCTGACATACCTTTTAGTCAGCATGTTGCTGTAAGCTGACATACCTTTTAGTCAGCATGTCGCTGTAAGCTGACATACCATTTAGTCAGCATGTCGCTGTACACTGACATACCTTTTAGTCAGCATGTTGCTGTAAGCTGACATACCTTTTAGTCAGCATGTTGCTGTAAGCTGACATACCTTTTAGTCAGCATGTCACTGTAAGCTGACATACCTTTTAGTCAGCATGTCGCTGTAAGCTGACATACCTTTTAGTGAGCATGTCGCTGTACGCTGACATACATTTTAGTCAGCATGTCGCTGTAAGCTGAAATACGATTTAGTCAGCATGTCGCTGTAAGCTGACATACCTTTCAGTAAGCATGTCGCTGTACGCTGACATACCTTTTAGTCAGCATGTCGCTGTAAGCTGACATACCTTTTAGTCAGCATGTCGCTGTAAGCTGACATACCATTTAATCAGCATGTCTCTGTAAGCTGACATACCATTTAGTCAGCATTTCGCTGTAAGCTGACATACAATTTAGTCAGCATGTCGCTGTAAGCCGACATACATTTTAGTTAACATGTTGCTGTAAGCTGACATACCATTTAGTCAGCATGTTGCTGTAAGCTGACATACCATTTAGTCAGCATGTCGCTGTAAGCTGACATACCATTTAGTAAGCATGTCGCTGTAAGCTGACATACCATTTAGTCAGCATGTCGCTGTAAGCTGACATACCATTTAGTCAGCATGTCGCTGTAAGCTGACATACCTTTTAGTCAGCATGTTGCTGTAAGCTGACATACCTTTTAGTCAGCATGTCGCTGTAAGCTGACATACCATTTAGTCAGCATGTCGCTGTAAGCTGACATACCTTTTAGTCAGCATGTCGATGTAAGCTGGCATACCATTTAGTCAGCATGTCGCTGTAAGCTGGCATACCATTTAGTCAGCATGTCGCTGTAAGCTGGCATACCATTTAATCAAGATGTTACTGCTCTTTTTAATAACTTTTTTTTTTTAAAATTACTTTTATACTTATTACTAGATAAACTTATTTGCCACGACGATCCATACATTGTCATCAAAGGGGTCGAATCAGCCAAAATTTTATGGCAAAAAATGGAATGTCCCTTTGTCAAAGTGACTGAAATTTACATAGAGTATTGCGAGTGGATCAACTGCAATGGTTAGTTCCTTTTTTTTTTATTTTTAAAAATAACGTTAACAACATTCTATGATTTAAAAAAAAAATTAAATAGTTGGAATAAAGAAAAAAAAGTTTAGTTTAATATTACCTTATTTGATCTTTCCATTTGGCATAGGAGAAAGGGGGTTGTTATCTAATCATGTGTAAACGTCTATTCTCCGCCTCAAGTATCCATTCGAGTCTATAATAATTTAAATACAATTAAATATGTTAAAACTAATGATACAATCGTCGTTTAGCAAGTTCGCTGACTAAAGTCAAACGAAATAAATTTACTGTACGAACTATTCAGATAACTTGGGTAGAGTGAATTAAGCTGATTATTATTTGGAATTTGTTCACCCAGTGGATGTCATTTAAATTTTAAAAAAAAATATATGCTCAAGACATAGGAATGGCATGTCGGCTTAAGTTGTGCTTTTCTGTTGTATCTGCTTAATCTGTTTAAGATTTATTTTATTGTAGTTTTGAAATTAAAGATCACTGCATTAATAAACAAAGGGCAATAAATCCCCTGGCATTTAGCTACCTTTTCGGTGACAACAATGACTGAGTCATATTTAAGATAAATAAATATGTGTCTAAAATATTTAGAATACTTGTTTTTATAGAGTTGTCATGTTTCTTTGTACAAAATAATGACAAAATTAAGTGTTCTTATTTACGTGTATTGTACAGTGCCGAGTTCCATAAAGATACATATCGTGCCCCTTAACGCATCCAACTTCATTCTTACGTCACTGAAACCAAATGTCCAGTACAGAGTCAATCTTTATGTCAATTCAAAACCAGTAGCAGACGGATACAAAGTTACACCCATGGCAGGAGGTAGATATTAATTTTAAGCAGTAACACACGAAGAAATAATTGTAGCCAAGGAAGAAGGTAGATATTAATTTTAAACCAGTAACGCACGGAGAAATAATTGTACCCATGGAAGAAGGTAGATTTTAATTTCAAACCAGTAACACAAGGAAAAATAGTTGTACCCACAGAAGAAGGTAAATATTTATTTCAGAGATCTATTTAAACGTAGTAAAATTGTTCATAGTAGTTGAAATTTGGTATATAATGCGATTAAAATATTATCAATTAAAAAAATATTTTCTTTTTCCCTTCTTGATTAAGCGAACAAATTGATTTAAGAATTGTCAAAGGGGTAATACGCATATTTTGAAAATGTTATAGGGTTTCGATGATTGTCTCTCTTGTTTGCAACGCTCTCCCAATTAAGGTTGTAGCTGTAATTTCATACCTAGGGAATAGTTGTGTCTTTTTGTATACGTTTTGACATGTTACTTTCATACCTAGGCAATAGTTGTGTCTTTTTGTATACGTTTTGACATGTTACTTTCATACCTAGGCAATAGTTGTGTCTTTTTGTATACGTTTTGACATGTTACTTTCATACCTAGGCAATAGTTGTGTCTTTTTGTATACGTTTTGACATGTTACTTTCATACCTAGGCAATAGTTGTGTCTTTTTGTATACGTTTTGACATGTTACTTTCATACCTAGGCAATAGTTGTGTCTTTTTGTATATGTTAACCCGTTTAAACGCCCTATTACAGAAGATACGACAACCCCGAGGGTAATCACGGTTGTTCTTTTATGTAGTGGAGTTCTCATTGTTGCATTTGCTGTACTGGTTATCAGGTAATCGCAACATTTGTGACATTATACGTATATGCTATCATATGCATTATACTTGTATGATATCAAAGGCATATACTTGTAAGAAGCACTTTATTACAATGTACTCATTAACTAGATTCAAATAATCACAATATAAATTAATTCATTATGTTAACCTGCTTAAGTACTTAAGCAAGGTAATTGTAAAATTATTTATTGTTTAGCTTCATCCGTTCGATGGTATGTTAACATCAAGAGGTGACAGCGTGTTCTTACTCTTTCTAAATACATGTCAGTTTTACTAACAATCAAACAGTGTTAAATTTCCATAGATACGCTTAACATAGTTTCAGGGCTTAGGTCAGGATCGATGGGAGTATGGATGTGGGTGGGGGGGGGAGTGGTCACCGCCCCACATGTCACTTTAGCCAATCTTTTTTAATATGATAAAATGTGTGGGGGGCGCAATTTCGACAATTTCGGAAAAATCGCACCGAGTGGCATTAAGTTAAGGTGTTCCACTGAGTAGGGCGTAATTCAAGGTGTGAAAAGCCATATTTTAGGTACACTGGCCAGGCCGTAATGCAAGGTGTGAAAAGCCCTGTTTTAGGTCCACTGGCCACGGCGTAATGTAAGGTGTGAAAAGCCATGTACACTGACCAGGGCAAAATGCCAAAAGTGAAAGTAATCTCGTGTTTTAGGTACACTGTCTAGGGAAATGTGCAAGGTGTGAAAAGCCATCTCGTGTTTTAGGTTTCGGAGAAAAGAACGACTATTCATATTTCTCACTTAAATTCACTTACTTCGAAATGTATTTAATCTTTTTGTAGTAAGGCGATTGGATGCCTTCAAAATCCCACGGCAGTTGATCATCACAAATTCCCGTTGTGTAAGACAAGCACAGAACTTTACGTTAGATTCTTTAAAAAAGTTACACCTAGTTTAGCTTAGTGTGCAGCATACTTTCGTTTGTAAGTTGTGTTCAAGTGTGCAATACACAAGTAATAATTAACACTTTTTTTGTGGTATTTATGACAGATCCTGCGTACGTTCTAAGGAGAGAACTGCGCGGTTAACATCCATTGAAGCAATACAAGAATGAAACAATACTATCAAAATGAGGCAAGTATTTCTTTTGTACTTTTGTGCTATTAAAACTACTTTAAAACTTAGCCTCTAATTATTATTCTCCCAAAAAGGCTCGAGAAATTTACGTCGTTTATAGATAATAATGTAATGTTGTTATTTAAAAAAAAAAAAATTCATTGGGGCACGCACAAAGTTTAGGTACCTTTCTTACTTATTAATAATTCATAATTGTAACAATAATTGTACAGAATAGTAAGACAATTTTTTGTTTTTTTTCTTATCTTTTAGATTTCACCAGAAAAGCCCCCAAAACGTCACAGTTGATTCAAATATTTGAATATCCCAGCGATGACTTCTTTATGCAAACTAAAGAGATGACGAAAGAGAGTTATAGTTCTTTGTTCATTTTTCGGTCAAATGCTTATCGAACGTGACTGCAGTGTGAGGACTCTCTATTTCGGATCACATGAATTCTGTTATATTATTAAATAGTGGTAGACACTATGGTTTTAAATTTGCATGAACAGTTTTATGATTATTTACTCATTACTATTGTGTGTGTGTAGCCAGGTAAGTGGCGTAGCTAGGGTTTGTGTCACCTGACTTTGGTCGGTAACCCCCCACACCTCACTGGCTACGTCATTGTGGCTAGGCTACTTTTGTTTTTATTGAGAATAGGATGAACGCTTGAAAGAGAAATATCTAGAAAAACTTTATAATATATACTGGTTTTAATAACATAACGCACAGATTAAAATAACTTTTTAAAATATTAATAAAAGTATGTCAAATGTTTATAGAACGATAAATAGGTAAACAACATTTGATAATTAGCAGTATCATTAGATGAAGAGGTGTTTATCACTTGAAAGTAATTATAAACAGAAAATTAATTTTATTATACTGCAAAAAATATATTTCTTTTTTTTTTTTAAATTGCAAATGAAATATTTTTACTGTATTGCACTGAAACCAAACACATTACCCTATCTTTAAGCATACAAACTCAACGTATTAAATTGGTATAAAAATGTTCATCACACTTCGTCTGAATTAAATGTATGTACATAGGAACGACAGGAAGCTTATATTTTTGTAGGTGTGTGTGAATTTGTGTATTTATGTGTTTATGCATGTGGGGACCATGTATACGTGTTTTATTGTTCGTTTGCGTGTGTATATGGTTGTGCGTGTTCACACGTCCTTGCGCACATATGACCCGCCACTTATGCATTCACTTCCTGGTATTTTAAATGTGTCTCTTTTCTGTAACTTTTTGTTTACAACAGTTATATTTCCATTTTTTTTCCTTGCAATTTTTTGCTATATGACTTTATATTAAGACTTATTAAGTGATTGCAATATTTTCCACAATTAATGTCATTGTTTATTTCGTAACTTTAATCAACTCTTTTTTAGAGTTTGATAAATAAATGTTTAGCTTGATTTGTTTTTTCATTGTAAGGCAAGGAATTTCAAGTGTATTTAACACCCGTGTGTAAGTTATATTATATATTGTGAATAAACAAGACACAACGTGAACCTGGAGTCTTTTATTTAATAAATAAAATAAGATTATACAAAAAACATTCGTAAACTGATCCAAAGAAATGGAATTGTTTTTCTACCACATTGTACATATTCAATTTTAACACTAAAAATAAATCTTTTAACCAAGACAATATTTTATAGTTAGTGCAATCTAAACAAAAGCCCTATAAAATTATCCCCCCACCCCCAAATTTTAGAGATAATAATGACTTAATTAGTTACCATTGAGATATGGTGACCCTGGGGAATCACGCTGGTGAATTCTTGCAGACCAGGGAACAAAAAACTTTTAAAATAACGTTGTTCTAAAGGTTAGAATTCGTCTACCACTTGTATATTTATAGATTGTTTTGCGTGCTGCCAACAGCCTGCAGTGTTATCATAGTACTCCAAAGAAGGAAGGAAATAACCCTATTACACAAGTCTGCTCTTTAGAGTTAACTTAGCTGTAATTTGACACTGTACATAAACCCTGGCTTAGAAACTTACATGCATAAGCACACGATGGAATCAACTCTGTCTCAGAGTACGTAAGGACGTATTCTACCAACACGAATTCAGTTTTGTGATTTTTTTTAAATGATGTTATTTCACGAGGCTCATGACATGTCCGTCGGCTTGTTTCGAACACAGTTTAACCGTCGGCTTCTTTCAAACACAGTTTAACCGTCGGCTTGTTTCAAACACAGTTTAACCGTCGGCTTCTTTCAAACACAGTTTAACCGTCGGCTTGTTTCAAACACAGTTTAACCGTCGGCTTGTTTCAAACACAGTTTAACCGTCGGCTTCTTTCAAACACAGTTTAACCGTCGGCTTCTTTCAAACACAGTTTAACCGTCGGCTTGTTTCAAACACAGTTTAACCGTCGGCTTGTTTCAAACACAGTTTAACCGTCGGCTTGTTTCAAACACATTTTAAGCATCAAGTGACAGTCTCGTTTATTGTTCCTGTAGAATGACATCTTGCAAAGACATTTTTTAGTGAATTTACGTTAGCGACACGAGTCGTTATCAATAGTTTATTTGCTGTAATAGCGTATTTATTTTATAAAGAATTGAACGTGAAATCATATGCCCCGTTACATTGGCAGGATGTAGTCATGTGCCTCGTTATATTGGGAGGATGCCCTCATGTGCCCCGTTATATTAGGAGTATATGCTTCACGTGTTATCAAAATAATAATAAAAAATCACAACTCTATGGGAAAAGAAATGTACAGCTGTTTTAGTTGCAGTGTTTAGTTGTAGCCTTTTAATAGAAAGTTTAGTTCCAGTGCTTAGTTAGTGTTTAGCTGCAGATTGAAAAATTTAAAACAAGTATTTTGTAAGCAAAATTGTCTCATTTATATTTTCCTTTCACAATTCAGCCTATGTAACAGAACTTAGGTGGCACTAAGCCAAGGAGTATGTAATTAATTGATTAACTTTACTATTGTCTGGTGCTGGATCTTCGTATTTGTGTCGATAAAATGCCCTCAGGATGGAATATCATGTTAGTGGTTATCTATATATTATTTGTACAGTCTTACCAAGCAGGTAGGTGAATAGTTTTTTTTAAAATTTAAATGAGATACGATCAGTTCTTGTATTTAGATATGATAAATTAGGACTCTTTTTCTATCTGAAAGAAGTGGAAACGATTTTTTTATTACGAAGTATATTAATTAATTTCTTTAGCACATTGATAAATATTCTTACCAAAAAAGAAAAAAAAATTCTTTAATAAGAGGAATTTAAACACAAGACATTTCAATTGGTATCTTATATCACATGACATACAACTTCAAGTATTTCGTGACATTTATTTAATGATTGATTATTTAGAGTTTGTAACCACCCGTTGAAAAACGATGGCAAATACTGAAATGTTGGGGAACAAATGAAAGTTTCATCATTATTTCTGCAACTTGCAGAAAATGTATTACACAAGCTGGTTTGGGGGGGGGGAGGCCATGGATCGATCAGAATAGAAGAATTGGTTTGAGATCGCCAGGGTCCTATTGTCCCTGATCATGATGTATATAAATCTTTTTTTAAAAATATTTTTAAATCAACATTTTGTTTAATCAACTTAGATGATATACATTTTATTTTAATATATTTATGAATTTTATTAATTTACAGCTTTATAAATAGATTTTTTAAATTTTCGTTCTTTTAATAAACTACTTATTGTTTAAAAAATACGAAATATATTTGTAATAGAAATAGTTGAAAATGCCATGAAAAAAATGTCTCACGCTTGAAAAAAAAAACAAACTAACTTAAAACTGACTGCACCCGAGGACATATTAATTAAGTCAAAATAATGTTGGTCTAGGAACGATTATTCAATAATGATACGTTTCACCATTTTCAGACGTCAAGTTAAAAAAAAAAAAAAACTCTCAACACAATGTTCTCATGCAATAAGAAAAGCTATATTATGCACAGTGCGCACAGGGAAGACTTTAATTTTTATGCAATAAATGTTTGTGACCGACTTAACTGAACCACAAAATTACAAGGTGGGCAAATAAAAGTGAGAACATCTCGTAAAATGTGATTGAATCACATCAAATTTAGTTTAACTCTACCCATACTGGCTGAAATAGTTTGTGGGTTTACTTACTTACATATTTAGCTATATGACGTCATTATTTCGACTATTTCCGGTTGCCATTTTTTTATTTTTAATCTGCCAATTGTTTACGTCGTCTGCTTGTTTGAAATTTTTGCCCAGAATGACAAAACTCACTGCAGAAGACCGTATTCTGATTAAACATTTGCGAATTGAAAAACAGTGAGGTGCTAGGAAAATGACCAACGAGCAAGTGTCAGTCGGGTTTTCAATAAAATTGACAACGATGGTTCAACGGAGCGTAAAACAGGAATTGGTCGACCGGAGACTGTTAGAACACAACAGAACATTGAAAGAGTTAGTGAGCTTACCTGCAGTCAAGATGATGCTCCTCAGTCACAAAAGTCCACATGAAATAGAAATAGAAACTGGTATACCACGGTCTTCGGTTCGACGTATTGTAAAGCAAGATTTACAACTTAAAACGTATAAGCGTGTGACCGGGGCAGATGCTCAATGGAAATGGCAAGTTGAAACGCTTGCAACGCAGTCGGCAGCTTCTTGAACGATTTAGTAATGAGAGAAGTGTACTAAGCATCTGGTCTACAGACGAAAAGACATTCACCATTGCCACACCAGGTAATTCTCAACATGATCGTGTTTATTCCGTTGCAACAAAGAAAAAACAGGTTCAAGAAAGGCGACTTATACAAGAGCGTAACCATTTCAGCCGCGGTATCATGGTATCAGTGGGTGTGTCTGGAATGGGATCAACTAGTGTTGTGTTCGTTGAACCAGGCGCCAATGTAAAAATTGAATATTATTGTGAACAAGTTCTCAGAAGAGGATTGTTGCCTGCCATTCAAGCGAAATGTGGTTGCCATAATTGGACATTGCAGCAGGACGGAGCTCAGTCTCAAACAGCCAGAACTACAATCAACTTTCTTTGTCGGAGAATATTAACTTCATCGAGCCAGAAATATGGCCACCGAACAGCCCAGATTTAAACCCAGTAGATTATGCCATATGGGGTGCTTTGCAAGAAAAAGTCTACATTCGGCGAAAATTTACCACAGTTGAGCAGCTCAAGTTCGCAATAATCGAGGAATGGCAAAATCTAGGGCAACGTTTCATTGAAAGAAGCATAAACGAGTGGCGTCGACGCTGGGAAAAAGTCGTTGAGAAGCAAGGAGGACACATTGAACATGATTTCTGAACAGCTAAATATTTTGTAAAAAAAATTCCATGAAAAATTATAATTAATTACATTTTATTTTGAAAAAACTCATATGCTACGAGATGTTCTAACTTTAATTTGCTCACCCTGCATGTGTGTTTTTTATAGCTAATAAAAGGAAGCAAAAACATGAAGAGGACTGCTATGGCCTAAAATGCAATTTTTCATCCCTACACAATCTCTGAATCACCTAATTACCGACGTATCACAACTTGATTACTACAATAAGAATGTAAGAGTTTCATGGCCTACATTTTAAAGTTGTGCCCTGTATGCGAAGCCTTATAGCGCAGTCAAGCATGTATTACTAAAAGTGTTAAAAGACCGTTGGTTGTAAAGTTACATTTTTCCTCCCATTTTTTAATTTATTAGTTGGTTTAAATTGGTACCGTTCTCTAGACTATTTCAAAATGTCTGCATGTAAGATATCGGTATTTTCTAATCTTAGCGTGCCCCGATGATGTCTATGGTTACCATTGGTTTGGTACCGACTGCCAGTACAAATGTCACTGTAAGAACAATGTAACTTGTGATGTAATCAATGGTGACTGCCCTAACGGATGTGACACTGGATGGTTTGGTCCAGCTTGTCAGTATGGTAAGATGATTTAAATACAATGCAAGGAATCGGCAGAAGATTCAATTGGAATACGAAGAACGAAAATATAAACTTAAAAGTATGTCCTTTTTAAAATGTATTATGAATGAAATGTTATTTTCTATATTTTAAAAAGATGGAATTGACAATTAAAAGGTCCTTTGTTAAGTGCCCAAACCCACTTGTTATCACACACATTACATACACACTCAAAGGCACACACAATATATCACAGATTCAACAATATATATACACATATATTTATATGCATATATATATATATATATATATATATATATATATATATAAGAAAAATATATTTATATATATTGGAATGTAGTTCACAGTGTTACCTTGGTAATAATATGTCACAATGAGAAGTGGTGACTGGTGGGCCGTCGCGCTTTACGAGCTCTTAATGCCCCCACCCCGGCACACTTCCACACGGGCCAGGCTCCGGGACTCCCCACCACCAGACTATGCGGTTGCACGCCGGGTACCTCCTCCCCTGGCCGGGGGGGGGCACTCGGTCGACTGAAAACGTTTAAGGCGTTCATGGTCCACTCTCGCTAAGTGTCTGGGCGGATTCGCTTCCACTCCAAAGGAACGGTGTTGCGTTACAGCCCCCCCCCCCCAATCCCACCGCCCAGAGTGGGGGGGGGGCACTCGGTCGACTGAAAACGTTCAAGGCGTTCATGGTCCACTCTCGCTAAGTGTCTGGGCGGATTCGCTTCCACTCCAAAGGAACGGTGTTGCGTTACAGCCCCCCCCCCCCAATCCCACCGCCCAGAGAGTCTTTCGGTGACCGTTTCCCTAGGAGCGGCTTTCTCACGGCCGCGTAGCTAAAATCATTGGCATGGGTTTTGACCGCCACCCAAGCCTCTTATCCATTTACGGCAACAAATCATCATGTTACGAAGTTACTTATCCCTTAGCGTTGGGAGTCATGCGGTAGGCCGATTTTTGGCTTCGGAAGAAAACTACCTCTCTACTAGTCCGCCACGCCACGAAGAGGCAAACCCCATGTGGACGTCCCCAAGTTTCCTTGGAGACGCTCTCGCTTGCGCAGGACGGACCGGCGTAACAATGAAATACCTATTGCGTTACTTTCTTCTCGCTGTTGTGCCGCCTCAAGATTTGAAGTATGTATTGGGTAATGGTTGTTGCATCCTCAAAAGAAAAGTATGACAAGCATCCCCGTCAGGGGCGGACTGGGGAGTTCAAGCGGCCCGGGTAAAAAACAAAAAAGCGGCCCTATCTTTTTATTTTTATTATATCACCGGTCCTAGCGGCCCATCGGGAATCTTCCCGGTGTCCCGGCGGCCCAGTCCACCCCTGATCCCCGTCCTTGAATAGTATAATTAGGAAACAGTAAATCAGAATTTAATTTTTTTTTTTTAAATTTAAATTCATTTTACAAATGTTTACGTTTCTAAGTTTATTGGGATTTAAGTGATTTTTAACGTCTAAATAATTAAGTTCCAACCATTTTTCAAGTACCTGAACTACAAAGAAAACTCATTTTTAAAATTAGAAAGATACCTTCTTGCTAAAATTTGCAAATATTAAATAGAAAATTAGTTTTGTAATGTTAACATTTAACAAGCTTTTACTTTTTACTCATTCCAATAATATACTAATTTTATGAAATTCATAAAGTTGTAAAAATTTAACATTTAAATATACTTTTAATAAGAAAATGCCGTTTAATTTAATCAGCACAGCAAAACTACATATCCCAATATCATTCCTCAATGCAATTCTCGCTCTTTCAAATTGAAACATAGCAAAGAATATGCCGAAATAAACAAGTTTTTGCACAAGTAAGGGAGTTAAAATCCCGTAGACCATTTTATATATTTAAAAAAAATAAAACTCTGTGGCGTGGGGTTTTTTTTTTTTGGGGGGGGGGGGTGGGGGGAATAGGGCGACACTCTCAGATTTCCAAAGGCAGGCAAATAATAAACCTACGAATAAATTAGAATAAAAATTAAA